>QBDW01002109.1:0-15199 GCA_003261595.1 Maconellicoccus hirsutus
GCGTCGCTGTCGTGCGTCGTTGTGTCGAAAACAAAAAAAAAATCTTCGCTATTTCAATAACGCTTTGTACTCGTACATGTGTAGTCTGAACGTAAAAATATCCGATGTAAAGACTAACCTAATTACAAAGCTATTTATGATACGTTCAACTCTAGGCGAAATATCCCCGTTGGTATTTTGTTATAGCGAATTATTTATTCAAAATTAAAACGAGCGGTGATCTTTTATTAATGCGAGCCGACGAATTACTAAGAATTTCTCCACGTTGAAATTTCAGCGATAAGAAAGTTCGTAGCTTTTGTGAATAGTAACGAAATTTGCGAGTTGGGGAACAGGGAGAGGGGCCATGATGGAGATGTGATTTGGAGACGATTTGTGGTCTTGGGTGCGATGTGTCAGGCGAAGTGAAAGGTCAATTGACGAATTATTAATCGCCTAGTGTAATTAATTTCTTCTAGCTCGATTTATTTAACCTTACGAGCCATCGCGAGTAAACCGCAGACTGGGAATTGGTATTTGAATGTCGATGATTCGTCGAGTCGCCGGAGTTGCGGTAATGCGATGGCTCATCTTGCGAGGTTCTTCGATCGAATTTTTGTTAAATTTGCCTCGTCGAATGTTTATCCGATTCGCGATTATCCTTGAGATGTTTGAAGAGTAATAAACTTGTCGATTTGTTTGAAATATTGTCGCCTTGTCGAGTGAGTCATCATGTTGATAGTATCGAGGTAGAATTTTTCAAATTCGCTGGTTTTACGAAGCGATGACATGTTTACGGTAGCTGACTTCGGGGAGATTTCCCCCAGAGTTGATTTGTCGGTGTCCGAGGTGAAATGTAGGTCATCGCGTGCTACAGAATATCGTTTAGGAAATTGGTATTTGTATATAGTCGCGAGCTCTTTACAAAGTGTAAATATGGAAATGCGTATATCGACGTGCTTGAGATAAGATTCCACTTTTGAATGATTAACGTCCATGTGTTAGATGTAGAGTACAAGGTGTCTGTAAAATATGCCTTCTGAATATGTGTGAAAAAAAAGCTTTTTCGGTGTTGAATGACACGTGGTTCTAATACGGTTAGGTTGCGAGGAGGTGGAGATGTCCTGGGGGAAATTAGCGTGTACGTGTTTATTCGAAAATCGTGATTTAGTTTAATTAAACGTAAGTGATGGAATTTATTATGTTTGTTTTTATTTAAATAGTCTTTTAAAAGGAGATTTCATTGGAGTATGTGTGGATAAAACGTATTAGTTTACTACTCTTAGATGAAGTGTGTTACGGATTGATACATATGTATACTTCGTCACCTGATCCAGATTGATTTCTGTTCCAAGTGTGTAAATCTGGCGTATCTCGAGTAATGATTTTCTATTGGTGGAAGTAAATTCGGATTTTATTCGCGTAAGCAAGCTGTACTTACTACTTACATAGATTGATAACGAAGAAATCACAAAACGTGCAAACCATAATATTCGTCTACGTCGTTGCTCAAAATTTACATAGCCTTGAAAATGTTTGTAATGTTACCTATTTCGAATGCTCCTGGCGAACCAAGTTTTCCCAGGATACTGTGAGTGTCATACGATGCAACAGCATCCAAAGGATAAAAATGCACTGGAGAATTACGAGGCATAAAAAAAATACAAATCTCGACCTAATTCGAAGACACTTCGTGAAGAAAAAACTCATTCGGAAAGTGAAGGGGAATTTTTTTCGTCGAGATTTCCTCTACATTTATGGTTAAAGCGGCGTGTCGTCGGTTTTGGTCACATCGATACGAAGTACACGAGATGGAGCGTTGAATACCAGATGATTTATGCGAATATGACTAATATATGAATCACATTTCACGTATAGTAAGATTTGCATCGTCCATGGACGCACAGCCGCAGAGGTAATAATAACGCAGATTTATGGCGATAATAAATAAGCGCCTTGTGTTTATACACGATTTAGTATACACAATTCGGTAAATTAACGAGCATATTGTGAAGCTAATTGTTGCTGCTTCACCAGGTTTCTCGAATTACGATGCAGAATGCGCCAGTTTTGATGGGGCGATTTATGAGCCTCGGTGTCGATACTGTTTATTAAAAGCCTTGTTGTACACGCTGATACGTCCAACTTCCGTGTAATTTCACTCCTACATATCGAGCAACACGTATATGGCATGTTTATGTCATTCGGTCAGGGAAATATGCGTACAACGCTTCGATGTGTAATTTATAAACTCGCGATTGCGTAATTTTCAAAGAATACTGAAACGATGACCCGGCCATTGTTCTCGTACATAAGGTAATTTCACGGAGGTGGATCGTTTCGCGTTTTAAAGAGGTGACTGGTGTATCCGCCATGTACCTATTAGGGGCTGTAACAGCGAATAGACGTGTTAAAATACACGATATGCAATTTCGGGCGACTTGTTTCCTATGTTAAACGCGCAGGTGTATTGGTCTTCTCGTGATATACGACTCTGTCCTCTCTGACAAGGTCTCATGTTCGATTATTTCTATTATTAGAGGAATTCAGTTGATTTTGGTATGTGGCAAAAGCGTGGATTTAATATCGAATAAATCACAGAGGTTGTTTTCGATGGGTTGAGAGGGTAGGGGATTTTTTTACAGAGTAGATGATCCGAAAGGGAACCTAGGGTGTGTTTTGATAGGGTGATTTTTTGGTGTATTTGTGGTCAACCTGTGAAACAGGATGGAATGGAGAGAAAGGGGGCAGGCCCGTAGCCAGCACCAGGGCAGCCAGGGCGCCGCCCTGTCTGGCAAAACGCTTTGCCCTGGTTTGGCGAATTCGCAAATTTGCAAATTTTTCCTCTTTCAAACAAATTTCAAAATCGTTTTTCCATTTTTTGCAATTTTGCATTCAAAATAATTGCATACCTATTAAATACTGTTGTAGATTCAACATTATCCCTATAACGTTGTTTTTCAATAAATTTCTTTTTTATTGATACATAATTATTACGTTTATATATTATGTGAGGGCGCATACGAAAAAGGGACCACTTGGCCAAAATCAAAATTTTACAGGAGAGTGGTTTAAAGTTCAACTTGAAACATCGAAATTTTCTCGAAATTTCGAGAATTGAGATTGGTTGTCGGTTTCACGATTTCATTCGATTCTTGAAGGTTTTTTACATAAATTTCATTAAAAAAAAAATTTGAGCAATTTTTGAAGAAAAATATTTACAAGCTCAACTTAAAACGTCAAAATTTCCTCGAAATATTGAAAATTGAGATCATTGGTCAGTTCCATTCGATTCTTGAAGGTTTTTTACATAAAATTTCATTAAAAAAAAAAATTGAGCAATTTTTGAAGAAAAATATTTACAAGCTCAACTTAAAACGTCAAAATTTCATCGAAATATTGAAAATTGAGATCAGTGGTCAGTTCCATTCGATTCTTGAAGGTTTTTTACATAAATTTCTTTGAAAAAAAAATTTGAGCAATTTTTGAAGAAAAATATTTACAAGCTCAACTTAAAACGTCAAAATTTCCTCGAAATATTGAAAATTGAGATCAGTGGTCAGTTCCATTCGATTCTTGAAGGTTTTTTACGTAAATTTCATCAAGAAAAAAAAATCGAAATTTTGGCCAAGTGGTCCCTTTTTGTATGCGCCCTCACATATAATGACTGCTTGAATTATTAACCAAATACAAAATTAGCGCCCCCCCCCCAAAAAAAAAGAATCTCATGATTTTTGGTAAAATTTTCATGCCCTGTTTACAATTCCATCTGCCCTGACTGTAAAAAATCCTGGCTACGGGCCTGAAGGGGGGTCTGGGATAATGGGGTATGTGAGACTGAGGATATATTGTTGAGAGATTTACTTGGAAAATGTGGTTAGGTCGATTGCCAAATGGTGAGAGTTTCCTCAAAATATGACAGGAAAGTTGACCCCACTTTGGAAATTAAGGAAATTATTTAAGGAGTTCGGATTCGGATTATAAGGATTTTTCGGCAGTGAAATTTAGTGGTTGGAGTGGGGATGACCTTGGATCAAAATTAGGTAAGTATTCTTTTTCAAGATAGTAGGGAGAGGACTAAAAAAAAGCCAAGAAATGGTTGAAATCCAAACCAATTAATAGACCAACCAAAAAATGCGCAACATATACTCAAAAATTAACCTCCCAAGGCAGTCAGGAGGGGAGAAAACCGTATGTCATTATTTGACCTTGAAAAAACATTTTTCTTCGGTACAGCTACCCTAATTGACCTAGACGATTGTGCTTTGACACATGTCCTTATATGTTCCCAACAAATGCTCTTTGAGAGTTACCACTTCCCAGCACCCTCCTACCCCTCTTTAAACCCTAAAAAACTTGATTTTTAGGGTATTTTCGTTTTTTAGTAGTTTTTAATTTCATGTCATGGCTACAGCTTCCCCACAAATTGACTTACGTCGTCATGCTTTGGCATTTATATGAAGTGGGTGTCTAAGAAGTGCTTTTCAGAGCTTTCGACTTTTCAGCCTTCTTTCCGCGCAAATAATAGAACAATTGGAAATGTATTGGTGATGCTCAGGAAAACATTTCGAAGCTTTTTTTTTTATTTCTACCACGCCAATCAAATTATCCAAATCACATATAATTTATTTATGACATGGGATTACGTAATTTTCTCGTCAATAGAAACTGATTCGAATCGTGCGTCAATGGTGCTGAAAGGGTTGGCCGAATTATGACGAAGAACGAGAACGTATACGTACGAATGCTCGTGGAAGAAAAATATACACGAGGCGTGGGCTTTGTGAAAATGATATCAGCATTTATTAACATAATTTCCGAGAGGACGAAAAAAAAAACGCCGTCGTGCTCGTCAATATTTAAATTCGACTCGCCTACGCCTCCGCTTCATTAGAATGATTCGACAGTTTAACTTTTGTTTTAAAATTTAACGACTTCGGCGATTAGTTTAATTGAACGATTTTTCGTTTTCGGCGAAGGAGAAACTTTATGCGAACGGCCTTAGAGGATTTTGCGAAATTGACTTAGTGGATGAAAGTTGCCGGTGGGATTTCGCGAAAGGGTTTTCTCGGCACGAGATCTATACACGGTGATAAAGTCATGCGCATGTATATGAGGTGTAGCATCAATGGCGTATATGGTTTTAGGAAGAACCCAGATGAACTGGAAACGGTACATTACAATTATCGATTATAGATTAACAGACGATGTACGATTCGCTATAAATCTTGATGCGGCATGTAACGTTTCACTTTTAAGAGCTGATTTTTTTGACCGAGTTCAAGACAGGCGGAGGAAAGCGTGGTATGGTTGTTGAAAAATTATGTGATTTATTTTACACGACGATTAAATCGAGGTATATCGCGTGGTTTTCGAGAACAGGTTCGCGAAGGG
Organism: Maconellicoccus hirsutus; assembly: GCA_003261595.1. Taxonomy (NCBI): domain Eukaryota; kingdom Metazoa; phylum Arthropoda; class Insecta; order Hemiptera; family Pseudococcidae; genus Maconellicoccus; species Maconellicoccus hirsutus. The sequence continues at coordinate 5,374 of QBDW01002109.1, forward strand.
TCGTCCGTTCGTTGACTGCTGCGTTGAATGAGTTCCCGAAACGTGTATTCTGTTTTGGTGCTTGATTGATCATACTTTGCTGAGTACTTTTGTTATCGTTATAACGAAGCTGACTCAGACTGCCGATGATCGAACTATATGATCGGGCGAATTTGGAGGCTGCATGAGTCGAAGTGACCTTGAATTTAAAATTTATGCATAAACATCACGAAGGTATGATTTTTCATTGAATGCTTCACAGAATATAGAAGTAGGCTGAAGGCGGAGGAGAATTTTTCCAATAATGGATTCGTATCGGGACAATAAAAAAAATGATATATGTCTTATTTATCTCAAAAAATGGTATTTTAATTTGTTTCATTAATTAAATGGTTTGACATAAATTAGCATTAATTTGGGCGTGAAAGCAATAAAAATATCAAGTGGAGAATGTCTCTTGGGTACTTGGTGAAATTTGATTGATATGTCATACTGGAGGAAAACAAGTATACTTTTCATGTGTACTGCTTTTTAGCCGGGTTTTTCATAAAAATAAAACCTACTACGTTGTATTTGTAGGTGGGAGTTGGTAGGGGGGGGGGAGATCATACTCAAAGTTTGTTTGGGAACCTCATGAGTACACTTTGACCATTTTTATCGATGTCAGTTTAGTATGTAATTTGTTTTTGGCGTTTTACTTGGGTTAGTTTCAACAAAAAAAGTTCAAATTCGAGTGATAGGGTTCTTTTGGCGAGTCCATTTTGTGACCAGAGTGGGGATGACCTTGGATCAAAATTTGGATAAGTCACTTTTTTCAGTGGGATGGGGGAAGCGGGTGAAAAAAGCAAAAACGGCTAAAACATAAACCAATCGATAGAGCATCAAAATATGCACAACATACCCAAAAATCAGCGCCCTAAACCATTTAGGAGGGGAGACCCCCCATTATTTGACCTTGAAAATTTTTGTCATGGCTGCAGCCCCCCCCCTATTGACCTAGGCGGTCGTGCTTTGGCATGTACATGTAGTGGGTGCCTGAATAGTGCCTTTAGGGGGTATCGACTTTTCACCTCCCCTCCACCCCTTTTCAGCTTTCAAAAACATGACTTTCAGGTCTCTTAACGGTTTTAAATCTTACCCCATGTGGAACAATTAGAAAAATGGTTCTTCCTTGTAGTATTGTAATACTACGTTAATAAAAACCCCGGCTTTTTTTAATTTTTTAATATTATGATTCACAATAGCCCAATTTTTATTGGTAAATTCGACTAAAAATGATAAACTTTCTTTATGATTGTGATTTCGTTTAAAAATCCACCCAAACCAATCTTTAAAATAATTACGAGGTAAAAGCGATAAAATATAGGTGCTTTCCAACGAAAGAGAAACCTTTCTGCGAAAATATATTTAAAAAAAAAACTTAATATTTACTACGAATTTGTATTGTTCAACGTAAAAATATACGACTCCGCGTATAACGTGACGTTTTTTTTTCAATATTCTCAGAAATTTGAATTTTTTTCTCATATCGTTGTTCGGATTTTCCAAAAAAACGAGTTCCATTTGTCGTTTAAAAGTTGCGATGGAAGTGAGTTTACTAAGAATAAACGCCAAAGAGGCTACGCTGAGATGTGGTTTCGGCGTTCTGTTCCATAGAATCGATGATTTTATGGTCGTTGAAATTCGATCGTTAAAACATGATTTATTTCGTGGCCTTAAAAATCAAAGAGAGGATTCGTTTTGGTGGAAGAATTCTTCGAGGTGTTGGTATGTCTTAGTATTTGCAAAGATATTTGGCGAATTTTGCAATTTAAAATTTCCAATTGATTTTTTTCTTAATAATTATCGAAAATAGGTAAAAATTAAACATAACTTATTTGATAGCATCGACAAAAATCTATAAAATAAGTCATTCCATATTTTCACGTATTTCTCATATTCAACGAGTTAAAGAGTATTTAAAATTTTACAGACTGTACTTTGAATTTTGCGGAAAATTTACGCTTTTAATTCATCATCTCGAATCTCTTTCGCAGATTTTAATGCAAATATCGTCTTCATTTGACTCGAAATATATCAATTTGGCCACGTTTCGCGCTTTGACCGCCCTCGCAATTACATCTTTACCAATGGTTGGCAAAAAATTGCGAAATTACCATGAAAACTGAATGAAAATGCAATAAAATGCGCTTGGCGAAGATCCCGACGAAATAAATGCAACGACTCGTAAACATTTCCCATTCACGATTTCCTGTTTTTCACCGTGATTAAACGGATAAAATGCTTTTTCGGGTTTTGTTTCGTCGTTTCGTACCCGAAACGTAATCTCATCCCTTGAGCCATGATACCTAATTTTCGCGAAATACCAACGCAAGCGTAGTTTCGGGGAGAAAACGAAAACGCAATTGAAATATAAAGCTCGCAATATCTCGAGGCTATTTCGCGTCACAACTCGTAGATCAGTTACGCGTCGCCGGAGAGGAAAAAGTGGACGTTGCGAGGGTGGAAGAGCGACACCCTTACGTGACACGTGCCATTTTGCATCGCACAGACAGCTCGGCCTTTCGTGGGAATTACACTGGGTGATTTTGTCATGTGGGAATGGTCGGATAATTCGTTAACGGTTGAAGTTTTTCCATTGCGGAGACAATGGATCGGCGAATTTTTATCGACGCGTGTAAAACGTTGGAAACGCTGTAAAAAAGTACGGTTTCCGAGAATACGACGCGGATGCGTTTTTAATGGGCGAAATGCGATGTAATCGATGTGGTTTGCGTATTTTCGTGTTAACGTAGTACACACGTGCTTTGGGACTCGAGTATAATGAGCGTTGGAGTGAGGCCAATGCAGCCGTCTATGCTTGGCCAATATTTTAACAACGCGAACGGATAAATCTGTCCGCGATCGCGTATTTACATAGAAATTGGAATTTTTTTAAGTGCTCTTTAACCATTATAACGTTGTTTCGGAATTAGCCTGGATGTGGTTTTTTTTCTCGTACGATTGGCCGTAAAGTTGGGCTTGGTGGGTATGATGATTTGAGGGTGTTTTCTTGAGATTGCATTTTGAGATGCTTCCTATCGTCTGCTTCGTCCATTCAAGTGGTTTTCATTTCCTTTAAACGCGAAAGATTTTATTTGTGATTAACGAAAAAATACGTATTTCAGGTATCATTTTCCGTTTATTATGCGTCTTGATTCTTGAAATTTAACTATGTTAACATAAACTATCGAAAAAAAAACACTATGTACTTGTTTCGTATACGATATTTACGATTACATTATACCTACTTTCCAAAGACAATGACCGAAACGCCTTCCACAAAAAGGGTAAAGTTCGTTGATAATTATTTAATCGTGATTATCGCTTTTTATTCGTAGATAACAAAAGCGACGACAAGTGAATAAATACTCGAATCTCGTCTCAACCTTCGTATTATTTGGATTTTCGATAATTTCTCGTACATGACCGTGAAACGGATATGTTTCATGTTTATATGGGTGTTTGGAGGTGAATGAGGATGTGGCAGAGCAGACGCGAGGGGTTTGTTGTTTTTTTAGACCTCGATTCGATAGTGTGACGCTTGAAAAAAACCATCGAACGAGAGGTTATAGGTGTATTTTTGTTTTGTGAGTGGTCTCCCAATGTGAATAAGTGTTAAAAACCTTGGAAAAATTCAGAAAATTTATTTTTAAGAATGAATATAAATAGTTGTTACGTAGGAATTCAAATTTAAATGAAAACATAATTGAGAATTTCGTTCAGTCGTTTAGAAAAATTGTAATTTAACGTAAATGTCTGTTTTAGCGAATTTTCAATGGCTTGGAATTTTGGTCATAGGCGGGAGTCGTCTATTCGAGTAACAAATATTTTTTTCAAATTTTTCCAAACACTTTGACCCTCTCAAATCTACGCTCCCCCCCCCCCAAACAAGTGACAGCAAAACGTAGTTTTTAACGTATTGAAGAAATTGATATGAACAAAAAACTTCATTTACATTCCGAAGAAATGGGCAGATTTCGCGTAAAATAATATCGAAAAATCGCAAACGTACGCCCGTCAAGTTGATACCGCCCACTGCGTACTAGCGGCAGATGTACAACAGACGTTCGTACTGTCATGGCGCGTAAGCGCAGATTTCACGCTAGTGCACGGTGGCCGGCATCAACTTGACGGGAGTAGTTAGTAATTTTTAAATAATTTTTTACGCGAAAACTGTCGATTTTTTCACTTTGTTGTATATGAAGTTTTTTCTTCTTTTTAACATTCCAAACACGTTTAAAAATGTTTTAACGAAAAAAAAAATAATTTTTCGATACAGCCCAAAAAATGGCGAACAAGTTTTTAGGGGATTTTAGTGTGTGTCCAAACTACGAAAATTCTGATTCCAGCGTTTTGCTTTTTACATCGATAAATAACGTAATTTTTTTGTAATATCTTTTTTTAGGGGGGTGAGACCTTGTTTGAAAATTTTAAAAAGCGTTTTTAGGGGGTTTAAGTGATTGGAAAAATCTGTAAAAAAAAATGTTATTTAGGTAGACAACCTCCACCTAGTATGACCAAAATTTCGAGTTATTTGTTTCAAAATTCATCAAGCACCTTCCCCACGGGTGATCAGCAGCTAGAGATGATTTATGAATTTTTTTCACCCATCTTTATCTATTTTCACTAGCTGAAACAAAAACCCGCTTGAATGGCTGATTCGTCATGGACTCGTGGTTATTGGGTCAGACTAATTTGAAATATATTGGAGGGGATGTGAATAAAAAAACATGAAATTTTATTACGGGGGAAGGAGTGTGAAGAGCGAAGGAATATATGTAATAAAATTGAAGAACATTTCGAGAATATACGAAAGAAACTCTGTTGGTTTTGTATGATTGATGATATCGCGTGTTAAATATTCTATGCGAAATATTCATACGGGGAATAAATGTATGAAAAATCGCATTCTTCACGATTCCGACGAGAAGGGTCACTTAGATGTTTGAAGAATGCAGCGTTGATTGGGTCTTACCCAAATTACGCTAGAAAAGAATTTCGTTTATTTTCGCTCGCCCTGAATTAATTTGTAGGTTACAAATTGTCGGAATTTCGCTCGTCTCACTTCGGCGAATTCTACCTTCTCGCGATGTTGCTCGAAAAAAAAAAGAATCTAGAAGCCTTCGTTAAGTCACAAACAGAGTTTCGAGAAGCCCCAACGAAAGAGCAAACTCGTCTGAGTCTACGAAGCGCATTGCCAGAAACGAAACATCATTAATTTTCTTAGTTCACGGTGCCATTTTGACGTTTAAATTTCGATTCTACGCGTTACGCGGTTTCCGGCTGTGAAACTTTCCACGGAGTACAATTTTGGTTAAATTTCTACCTCGATGGAGCTACACGAAAGCATGGCGTAAGCTTTTGCGAGCGGGTAAAAGTACGAAAAAAGCTTACGGGTAATTTACGACGTGAATTTTTGATATATTTGGTGAAGTTGTCTCGCAACGAGTACGTGTTATTGTTTTTGCGAGTTACTTAACATTCAACAGGTAAAACACGATTCGTTACATTATCGGGTTCGCTTAGCCGCCAACGAAATCGTGAATAATGTAATTCCTTAAGGTATGGTTTGCGAATTTTACTAAGCTTCGTACTGTGCCATTTTCCTCGTACGGCCATATTCGAAATTTTCTCGATTATGGCGCAGTACTGCGAACTCGGTTAGTGGGCGTTTTGGTGGTGACGAAACGAGGGAGATGCGGGGTGAAGGGCGACGCTCAAACGAAAATGGAAAAGTTTCATTTCGTGGTCAAGATCGAAACTGCAGCGTTACTTTGCGCAGATGACGTCACGATGGGGAAGTCGAGCTCGTATGTTTGGATTTTTTTTGGCTGCTTCCATGAATTCTCAAAATTACCTTTCGAACGAAGATGGCCCTTCCGTCACGTGTATTTGTTTTGTTGGGCTCGACACCGGAGAAAAAACACGAAATTCGCCCTCAAATTTAATTCGTTTTCAAACGAACGCGAGGATTCCGAGGAAAAGCGTTTTTAATTAAGTCGACTTTCAAACGAAAAGGAAGTGCGGGGGGATTACTCTAATTACTAAAATCTTCCTACGTCTAAGGCTTCGCTGGAAATAATTTCGAGTTGTTTACAATCCGCGCGAAAAAATAAAACGGTGAAAAAAACTTGATAAAATCGCGAAGAATATAAAAAACGTTTACGCAGCAATTACGCAACATTTGGCAACGTTTTTCGCACGCTGCGCTGTGTGTAAATCAATGAAATAAAAAGCACGGTGGTTTCGGGCTCACTATGTGGCACAGTGCACCCACCTAGCGCAAATATCGATTTGCACTTGTACTTTGAAGATGCATCTGGGAAGCTGTATGAACCCCCTGGTTGCCATGGTTACCGTATGTCTTCATCCATTATTCAATAGGCGATAGTTTAACGAATATAAAATATAAGATTTTCCGAACGTCATCTCGTCGCGTGACTTCGAGGGATTCGATTCTGACGAATCGATGATTAAGAGCTTGATTCGAGTTGACGTTATGGAAAAGAAGGTGTAATGCGAAAAGACACAAGAGCTGGGAAGTGATTGAAGTACAGCTCAGCGTAATTCAGATTGATTGTAAATAGCTTTGGGAAATTATCTAATGGTTTTTCAATTCGCGAAAAGCATGAAAATGATGAAAATGGGATTTTTTTGTGATACTGATTTGCGGAATTTGCAAACGTAACTCACTCGGGGTGTTTTTGTGAGGTTTGGGGCGACTTGAGAAAAAAAATTTTGAAACAAAATTTATTACAAATTGAATGACGAGCGTATTTTATTCAAATCATTTTTTCGTATCTTCTCAAATTTTGCCTTATTAGGATTTCAAACGAAATAACTCACTTGTGGCGTTTTCGTGAGGTTTTGGTGATTTGGGAGAGCAACGTTTGAAAAAAAAAGTGGAAAATTCAAGAGGAAACAGAGCTACCTCGATATCGATAATACCAAAAATCTGAAATGCCAACCACTCGGAAAAAGTAAAAAATTTACGAAAAAAGCGATAACGTGTTATTAAAGACCTTGATTTTTAAATTTTATATCTTCGGATCAACTGCGAAACGATAAAGAACGAATCACAATATCGCCATTAATATTCATTACAATTATTTATCGAAATTTGACAAGTTAATTACTCGTAAATAAGTGGATTTCGTGTAAAAAATATTTATTAACCGGTCACGATTTTAATTAACAACCAATCCGTTAATGAATTTTCAATTTAGAAAAAATTGGCAATTTTTCTGTCTAAAAATTTTTTTAAATAAAAAATAAAACTTCTCTATATTTTTTTTGATAAAATTTTGTTAATTTTTTAATGACCTTACAAATACGACGCATTTAGCTACCCCTTCTGCCCCCCCCCCATTTAATTTCAAACTCATTCGAAATCCGCATCCTTGAAACTTCTTGAAACTACCACAAAATCGCTGATTAATCCGCGACTTTCCTTTGCGAGCATCTCGTACATTTAATTTGGCCTTTCTGGACCCACCTCCTACGCCGTTTGGTTGTCTGAATAACGACGCTATATCCATCCTAATGCAATACTCCTGGCGAAGTTGAAATTTCGCGTTAATCAAGGCGCGCGAAACTACGAAGCGAATTACCCGCCATTAAAAGTTACTCGGTTACATCCGCCGAATACGCGAAATTTCCAACGGGTTTTTTGGCCTTCCGTTAATGAACGAGGCGTCGTTGGCGTACACAATGTATACGCGACGCGCAGGAAACTCATTAAAATCCGAGACTCTTATTGATTTGATCATTTTACGCGATGGACGGCGAGTAATGCTTTTGTTTGAGCGTCATGGTCGAAGTTGTGATTTATGGTGGAGAAAAATAACAAAATCCTAAATAGGTCACGATTTCGGGTTACGGAGGAAAAAAAACGCCCTGTTTATAAGTTTCCAAGGCATCGTTGGCGATTTCCACAAAACGAAGCCATTTACTGATTACAAAACGGTCTCGGGTATGGGATCGTTTCGTCGTATAAATACCCGCAGCAGCGTCGTATTTATCTTTTATATCGTCGGATAGATTTTATTACACGTTTAACATCGCTCATTAAAACGATTCGGTAAATCGCAAGTGCTACGGGTTTTACGACTCGTTAAAATCCCGCAGACGCGAAGACGTCTAGGAAGAAAAATCAAACGAAAAGTTCCCCCGTATGTAGGCCATTCGGTTAGTAGAATACGAAAACTGCAACCTTTATGGAAATGACCAACTCGTCGAGTAATGGAAAACGCTCGTGACCTTGGCATAGGAGTCATTCTATAAATTGCCATCCGAAAAATGAATCCTGTCAAAGGGATGGTTGTACCATGACGTACAAAGAACCCTAACAAAGCGACATCTTAATGGTAACAACTTCGACTATGGATTAAATTATACAACGAGCTCGATATTTTCCACGATACTAAATAGCGAATTTCAGCATAGTCGCTCAAACAGGCTCATAAAGCATTTACCGAGCCCGGTTTAGCCCTGTACTACCTACTTGGAAACGATTTCCCAACTTCCCACACCTCGCGAAGAGGTTAACGTCGTGAATATTTTATTACAAAGGGTTACGAAGGTTCGCACGTCGAGGGCAGCTGGCCATGCTTTTGAAGTTTATTTACTTGTTTATACTTGACTAGGCGCGAAGGTGACGGCGATAGGTTGCCGATGTCGTAAGGGAGGTTCTCAGAAAGGGTGTTTTGCCGGTTAACAAATCACTCGTATGGGATTCGGTGCGTTTCGACGAGGTTGAATAGGGTTCCTTTGAGAAAGACTGTAATCAAGTGAGATGTGCGATTTTGCACTTTGTTTTCTTCGTCGAGGAAACGAAATTGAGGAGGCGACTAGAAGAGTGAGAGGGCGAGTGGAAATATTTGAAAAATTAAACCTTTCCTAAACCATTTACCTTTGGATTAAGCTTCTCGTCGTGGTTGTTAGTTTGTTAAAAAATAATTGTTCAATTATTATTGTTGTCGGAGTTGTTTAATATAGGTTGTCACGTATGAAGTTTTTACGGTGTTGTGATCATCATTTACAATGGTTATCAATTCCTCGTTATTGTTTGTTTAGTTGTCTTATTTTCGGTTGAAGTTGAATTAGTTGTATCGTTGTTCAGTTGAGTTATTTTGTGCTGTAACAACAACGTGATGTTGTAGAGTAATTATTGTTACTGTGGTTGTTTTGCTGTTGTCGCTTTTGTTGTTGTTGTCGTCGTCGTCGTCGTCATCGTCGTCGTCGTCGTCGTCGTCGTTGTTGTTGTTGTTGTTGTTGTTGTTGTTGTTGTTGTTGTTGTTACTGTCGTTGTTGTTGTTGTGGTTGTTGTTTTAGTCACTGTTATTGTCATCGTCATCATTGTTGTTATTGTGTGCTTCTTGTTCTTGTTCTTGCTGTTGTTGTCGTTTTTGTTGTTGTTCTACCGACAACATAATTGTTGAATTGTTCCACATAATTGTTGGAAAATGGATCATCTTGAATTTGTTACTGTACCGACAATATCATTGTTGTAAAAGTGATTATCATGAAATTGTTGTTGTTACTGTTGGTGTTGTTGCCGCTGTTTTACTGATAAAATGTTCGTTGTTGGATTGTTTAGTATAATTGTTGTATACAAGATTGTTATAATATTGTTATGGTTATCATTGTTGTAAAAGTGTTTATCATGAAATTGCTATTGTTGTTGTTGTTGTTGTCGTCGTTGTTGTTGGTGTTGTTGTTGTTGTTACTGTCGTTGTTGTTGTGGTTGTTGTTGTTGTAGTCACTGTTATTGTCGTCATCGTCATCATTGTTGTTATTATTATTG
>QBDW01002114.1:0-20057 GCA_003261595.1 Maconellicoccus hirsutus
CCGAGTGACTGTCAGAAGTTCGAGTTAATTTAAGATAACGCATGTCGACATCTTATTTCACGTCTCGTCTGTACCATTTCGTCTTTTTTTCTCTTTCGAAAAGTTCCCTTTCGTTTGTTCGTTCGCTTTTCGTCGCTTTTCAACGTCGCCATTTGGTAGAAAATTAATTTTGAAATTTTGATTTTCGTGTTCGATGGTTCTGGTACATACGATTCGATTACTTTCTCGCATTTTCGTGAGACGATATCGAAAAGATGCGATTATATTTTAATTAATGCTCGGTATCCTTAGTAAGTCGTGGACGCGACGAAATACGGTCGAGACGAGTGATACGAACGAGTTCAGAGGGTTGTAAAATTTCGACTTAAGGAAAAACGTTATATGTATGTAATTCGAAATACTTTTCGGGTTTTCCTCTGCATTTGCGTTCATGTGTGCGCTACGCGAATGAGAAACGTTCGAGGATTACGAGACGTTATCAGATACATTTTTTCTGGCTGATTTAGCATTCGCGACGACGATAGTGAGGTACATGTGTTCATTTAGCAGCTCGACAACCATATCGAATGACGGACGTAAGATTTGCTGACACGCGGAGAGTACCTACTCGCGAATTGTAATTTGCATAATGCGGTCGCGGTGAAAAAAACAACGTTTCGGTGCGATACCAATGTACACAATGTACACATGGTTACCGCTAATACACGTGAACTGATTATTTTTAAGAGAAATCTTTATTTTATTGATTGTTTTAAAAATAACCTCGTGACGTAGAGAATATAACGTGACGAGTGATGTTGTGATGACCCGAGACGTTGATTTACGATTGATCAATATTACTCTCGAGGTAGTCTTCAATCCTGTATCGTACACGTGGAATCATCACGTGCAGAATTTTCGAGGAAATTGTGGTATGAACTGGCGAAAAAGACGTAGACGAATATCGATACAAGAAATTCCATTGTTACATGAAAGGCAAGATAAATTCTACTGAAAAAAGTAAAAATCAGACGAGGTTGAATTTTTCCTTTTTACGAGTTTACTTTTACACTTTACTTTATCTGATTATGTTCTTTTTATATAGCTATCGCCTCAAGAGCACTTCCTGTTTACATAACACTCGCAATAATTCTTAGCGTAAGTTAATGTTTACATTTTTTTAGCCTTTTTTTCTCGCTCCTTCGCGATATTCATTAGCGAGTATTTTAGGATGTCTTTGTTTTGATTTCCCCTAACGCGAAATATTTACTAAGAATGTTTTCCTTTCTCACGTTGTGCTTTTTACAAAAAAAAAACCAGCGAGGCGAAATTATTGAATTTTTTCGTTATTTTGAAGCGTTGATAGGATTTCATGAATAGTTTATCGCAGAATTAGGTATTTAATGAGCGCGATATTTTATCTATGAATTTTTCGTACAATTTGCAAAATCAGAAAGAAAAATTTTAGTTCATTAGTTCAATTTTATTTGCGTGATATTTTGAAAACGTAATAATTTTCGGGTAAAAATACTAAAACTTGGGTTCTTATTTAATAGCGAATGTATTTCGTTCCATTTGCGCAGCCATTCGAGTGTTCCACGCAAAATTTCTATTTCACTCTGGAATAGCCAAGGTCCACATGAGGTTGAAAGTTTTGACATTTATGGTGGAAAAATGATGTGAAACGGTGATTTTAAATTTCAACGTATTCCGCGTGTAATTCAAAACGTCGTATAACTCCATTTAAGCCAAGTCCAGATATTTCCTTTACTTCGCATTCTCAAACGTCGAAAAAAATCCGTCTCCGTCGCGCTCGAACGTCTATAAATAGGTTGTTAAATAAATAATGTAAGTTTACATCATCGAAAAACCTGACTTAGTTATCGATTTGGATACGCGTGGACAAGTGACGGACACGTAAACGCGTAATGAATATTGGAGTTAGAGAAGACCCTCGTCGACGTGTTTCATTTTTCACTTCATAAAATCTCACTTTAGCGCTATTTTGCGAACGCCACACTCGGATTAAATATTAATTGGAAAAAAGCTCGTCATTTCATTAGGTACGTCAATTGGCCGTATGAACTGGCCAATTCGCGGCCCGCGCTGCGCTACTGCTCGGTCAAAAGCCGCGACCTTTTTCGCCGCCCTTTCAATTGATACGCTTATCGGCTGACACAATTTGCAACAAAATCAAACTCGTATAAAAGTGTCAACGGCGCTCGAAGAAGGCGAAACGATTCGTCGATGGTACGTAATATGCATATTGCCGTATATGCAAATAATGATTAATTACGTCGACGTACTAATCAATCTACGTCATGAAATTGGCACGAGTTGGGCCGAAAAATTTCGCATCGTAGTGTAAAAATATACACGAACGGGTAGGTACGGTTATTGGAATTAAAATTCTAATAAGCCTTCGTGTATTGGCCCCGTAGAAAGGAGGCCGCCGCACCGAGACCAGCGGCGTACAGATAGAGAAATTCCGCTGGCGAAGTACTCGCTCTTTCTCTGTCTCTATAGCAGGTACATGATGTGGATGTATATTCGAGTACTCGGTGTGTACGTGGAACGTGGAGATAATTCCGCAGACGCGATGCATCGTTCCAAGGCAAACATGAACATGACGGCGCGCTGAGAAAAATAGAAAATCGCCAAACTGTTTGCGTGCGTACTGGTAAACAATACAGATAATTCAATATTGATTTTACTCTTAATGCAGATGAATACGTCGATAATAAATTAGACGCTGTAACCGGCGTCGAATTACGCCGTTGGCTAAATGTCTGCCTATGTGCATTGCACGTGTACGTAACTACGTGTGTACGCTGTACGCGTACCTTTGTCCAAACTCCAAGACGAATGACCATTTTATACTTTATTTGAAAGTCGACTGAGACCTGCAATGTGCATCGTGGATCGTACATCTTTCATACGTAAACGCGAATACGCGTTTGCCGTAAATGTTTTTACACCTTGAGACATCCAACTAAAAGTCAGACTTGGTGGACATAATTTGAATTTATCGATGGCTTATGCCCCTGCAGCGTGTCACGACCTAGCTCGTAAATTATTTTAAATTTCAAAGTAAAACGACACGACCAGACGAACTAATTGAAATATCTATCGGCTAACGTTTCGACGTGTAACATGACAAAGGACCGGTTAATCTGTTCCAGTGTGGGTGTATCTGGCCATTTTAGGTATACGCAGCCTCCAAATCGTAAAATCGCAAAATTATATTGCGAATAATACCAGAGTCCTCGGTGGGAACGAAATTCGTATGTACATACATACAGTATATCGGTTCGCTCGAAATGGTGCGCTGATCAAGCGGCCGCACTTCTTTCATCCGCCCGAGAGGTCACTATTGGGTCATGCATAGTACTCGTTTAGTTCATATGACCCTACCTTAACGCTACAGTCGCTCCATCAATAGTTGATCGTTGCGGTAGGGCGCGGGCGAAGAAATTGATTTGATTTCTGTGTGGGAGACCAAATGGGGTAAACGCCGTAGGCAGGTAAGCAGGCTAATTCGGCCTTTTTGTTCAAAAAAATTTTAATTAATGTGGTAGTTAGGTATCGTAGAGATACCACCCCCCCCCTTTTGATAAAAAAATTTCTAATTGAAAAACAGATGAGAATTTTTTTCTCAAAAACGGTGAGAGGGGGGAGGCTAAAATTTTGGTATGTGTTAGACCTTTACGTATGCTTTCTACACAAAAATTGACTACCAATATTTTTTCAAAATTTTCACTCAGCCGGATCATGGTGAAAAACCAAAAAAACGTACAAAAATCGACTTCTTCAACTCGAAAATAATCGTAAAATCATCTTCAAATTATTTGTAATAAAACACGTTATATAGCCAAAGATCCAAAAATAGGTAGATTTCGAGAAAAAAATTGTTCCAGTAATGAATTCAAGCGCGCGTAGTCATCAGCATTTTCCACTGTGCAGTAGCGCTTCGTTTGTAACAACGGGCAACGCGCCACATAAGGCACGTTACTGCGTGATTCATGCAATAACTTGCGTAACGCGGCGCTTCGCGCGTTGTTGTGAACGAGGCGCTATCGCACAGTGGCAAGTGCAGATGACCGCGCGCGTACTTGAATTTATCACTTGAGCAATTTAATCATTATTTAATCGTTTTAGCGCTCCTTAACAGGGCCCATTTACCCAATAGGCAGGGTAGGCACGTGCCTACGGCGGCAAAATTTTGGGGCGGCAAATTTTTGTAAAAAAAATATATATATATAATCATAAAAAAATTATAGGAAACAAAAAAATGTTGACTAAAAAAAATTAAATACTTAATAAAATTATGTTTTACGACTTTTTCTTATGTTTTTCTATAATTCTTATGTTTTTGCTCAAAAATATTTCCTATGCGTTTTTGTTCAACAATTTTTTCCTATATAGGTATACCCAGGTGACTTTTTTTTATACCAAATATATGTTATTACTTGAATCTGTTATTTATGAAACTACGTAACTCCAAAAAGTCAACTTTTCAGGAGAGACAAAAAACATATTATCTTCGGTTCTTCTAAACCTATCGAATTGAAACTATAGTATGTTGAATACTATCATGAAAGACACCTTTTACAATTTTTACTCAAATTTTCTGATGAAGGAAGCGGCAGTGAGCGCGAATCAAAGATTTTGGAGATATGTTGTTTCATAAATGAATGAACGAAATTTGGCCAAAAAATCGGTGAAGGAAATCGTACTTTTCGAGCATTTTTTAACTCATTTTAGGGTGTTTTTCAAATTTGGAATATTTTGACCACCATTTTTGAACTACAGGGTGTCCAAAAAAACGCATATCCGGAAAATTGTAACACAAAACCTGTTAAAAAATTCGAAAAAATTCGAATTGAAATTTTAATGCAAAAAATAGAAAATTTGAACAAAACTATTATTTTTTTTTTCAATTTGATGATGAAAAACTTATACCATAAATTAAATCTATTATAAACCTTCGATTATCAAAAACGTTCGTAAAAGTAACAGAATACTTTCTTTGTAAACAACACGATAAAACGCGTGGAGTTATGTTGTTTCATAAATAACTGGTTCCAAAATCTCCATGTTCTCGCCCGAATTTTTGAGTCTTGACATCACCAGTCGACGCGGGAGGGTCAAATTAGTCAAAAAAGCTGAAAAAGCTAAAATGGCCAAAAATGGAGTTTTGCAGTTTCATAAATAACAGATTCACTTATTAATGCCGTTTTTTTAGCGTGGTGGTAGGGTGAGAGGTAGGGGCGGCAATATTGAAGGTTGCCTGAGGCGGCAAAGAACCATAGCGGGGCCCTGCCTTAAGACGCCATGTTTACAAGTTTATTAGGCTTTTTCAAATTTTTTTATGAGAGAACTTGGCAAAGCTGATGCTCTTTAGTCAATTTTTGAAAAAATATTACGTTCGGCTTAGTAACTAGGAAATTGTCAACTTTCGCCTTTTCTACCTCTGTTTCTCAGTTTTTGTCAAGTTTTCCAAGCTAATTGTCAAATTTGATTTTCAATAAGTCATATGAAGATCATGCCCTAAAGATGTAGGTAGAGGTACCTCTTTTCTTGAACTTTTCAAGATGGAAGTGTTTTCTAGAAGACGTAGATTTCTTTATTATGGATGGAAAAGGCAGCAGACATTAATGTCCGAGATTCATGCTGCGTTACTTTTTGAAACATCTAAGGCAGTTTTTTGCTGAAAATATTTTAATGAAATTTGGTAGTTATGTCGTCAAAGGCGAAGCGTCATGTTACATGAGTGCAATGTACACAGATTAAATGCATTACGACAAACAAAAGAAAGAAGACGAAAAAACCAGAGGATTATTCAGTTTCGTCGTACAACGTTGATAAAAGATGTACGAGTGAGAAAAAGTCTCAAAGATGTTATAAATTCTATTAGAAAGTATAATAGTTGTGAAAAAAAGTGAAAGAAACGTAGCAAAGTAAATTTCTGATATTTATACGTAATAGCATCGCAGATTCATAGTGTATGCTCTCAAGAGAGGAAATAGTTTTACGAAAAGAAAAAGAAGTAGCGCAAGCAGAAGGGAAAGCAAAACGGCCTAAATTCGAAATGAATTTTATATGAGGAAAGAAAAATTTGTAGATTTATGAAAAAGCGAAAAAAAAAGCGCCGAGAAATGTTACAAAAATGAATTTAATCAGCGACTAATAACAAGTACGAACATTGTTTTTCATCGGAGTAGAAACATATTTCAAATACCATCTTTTTCTCTCGCAGCTTATTATGAATTGGAATATAGGGCGAAGGGTTAGAAAAGCAAGCTGCTCTGATGGTGGAATTGGAATCCGTTTTTATTAAAGTGTATTTTACGTGCATTGTGCGGGGTGGACCGTTGGTGTGGGTGTGTAGGCGTATTCGCGTATAAAGGAATATGTATGTAGAAGCGAAATTACATGTAAATTGAAACTGCTTTCAGGTTGAGTATTTTTCGAAAGGTTTTGTAGGAGATTTTTTAAATCGCGTGTATATTTACGAGAAGATATTGGTAGAGATTTCAGATTCGGGTTCAGTGAGCTTTCGAGCGTTGAAATGTTTTAAAAATTGATGATGTTCCGGAACCTTTGGGCTATTTACGTGTTTTTAAAATAACTCTTTAAGCAGGTAACTCGTCTACCTACGTTTTTCTATTCGCCCGACGACGACGGTTGAATAATTAACGAGTAATATTTCACGACGTCGTTTTCCAACCATGTACGTAGGATTTTTAATCAGTCAGTAGCATCAAAAGTTAAGGGCCTCTCGAGTATTGCGAGAATTTTCGACGTTTGATTCGACATTGTCATTGTTTCTCGAGTGGACGTCGCCGCGTCGCCGCCGGATGTTTTTTTTCCCCAAGTTGACAATTTTTGAAAGTTTCCGTGATTCGGAGAATAGCAGATTGTGACGTGTTTGAGTTTTTTTTCACAAATGAATGAGTTTGAAAGGATATATCCTAAATTTAAAAATGACAAAAGGAGTAATTGGCGATTGAACTATGTCATCGTATCAATTTCTCTTCGCAGATGTTTTCGTATTTCATTTCAGCTTGAATTATTTAGGGAGCTACGACATTTTGAAACTTTTCAAGCTCGAATATTTCTCGAATAAGCGAGATATAGGTAGGTGAAAGTACGTGTATAGTCTGTTTTGTACGTCTCAAGTAAGTGCTAACAACTACATGCATTATCAGTTATTTCTTCTTATCTCGTATTTTCGACGAGTTATCCCAATTTGAAATTTTCGAAATCACATTAAATATTGAAATTAGCGAAAAAACGTGTTTTATGTATATTACAGTGCTTGAAAAAATCTTCGTCGATAGGACAACTACGTATCTAATTACGTATTCGAAAATTTTTACCGATTTCGAAGGCGTTATCGAACTTTCAACGCTTGAAAAAAATATCAAGTTTCTCATCTTTCATTGCTTAAAAACCTTCTGATATTTTTCAGCCAAATGCTCGACGTGAATATTATAAATATGTACCAACTATTCATCCAAAAACTGGTTCATTATGACATAATTTGAAGCAATTGTTGAGTACGTTTCGAGACGAAAGTGTCACTATTTGCTACTATTGTTCAGTTGATTTACCTGTTTGTCGCGACGACGCGACGCGACTATACATGTATAATATACATCTACGAGTACGAGTATGTACAAAATACTTACCGTAAGATGTAGAGTCATTTACGACTATGAAAAACTTCTTGAAAAAGAAGCCGAAATCTCGAATATGAAAATCGAAATACCACGAGAGTACCTTCTGTCGGTAATCTTTCGGTTGGAGAGGCTAATTTTAAAAAGATTTATTAATTCCGTTTTGCTACATCAAACAACGAAGCAGAAAAAGTACCAGGTGCTATTCCCTACGTTCACGAGCTGTATATCAATGTTACATTGTTGTGTTTTCCATTTTGATTCGCGTCTGCCCCCTTTTGTTTTTGCGCCCAGCATCGCCATCGTCGTTAAATTCCGCCAGAATAATTTGTTTTGCGTTTAATTCGCGAGTAACGGATTTTATTGAGATTTTAGCTACTCGGCGTTCGTCTTGTTGCAATATTTTTATTTTTTTTACTTTCATCACGCCGGCCTTCTGCCTAGACTGTAAGACTTTTTATGGGAGAGAGGTGGCGAAGTACGCGACCCTTGGTAATTTCGTTACGATTAATTAAAAAAGGGTAAACGAAATTTCGATGTTTTTAGCGCGAGTGATTCTATTTTTCCGTTTCAAATGTTTCACGATACAATTTTAACAAGTTGCAATAATTACCGTAAGTTCGCTGTAATTGCGGTAATTTACTGTCAATTTATACCAATTTACCTGTGATTTATGGTAATTTACCGCTAATTTATGGTTATTTACCAGTAATTTACAGTACATATTTACCTGTGATTTATGGTAATTTACCGGTAATTTAACGTAATTTACCGTAATTTACCAGTCATTTCAGGTAATTTACCGGTAATTTATGGTAATTTACGGTAATTTGCTAGTAATTTATGGTAGTTTACTGGTAATTTACCGTAAATTTTTGTAATTTACCAGTAATGTAATTTATGTAATTCACCGGTACAATTAACTTTCCGTATTTACGGTAATTACCGGTAATTTACTGTGTTCGAAATTTGACGAAATTCGGTTCGCTCGTTTTGACGTGATGAGGTCACAACAAAAATGGCTATCGATAGATGAAAAAAATGTTTAATCATCATACCGCCTTAAATCGCGTTTTTTGGTTGTTTTGGACCACTGTGCGTCGTCCTCAGCTCGACGTGGTGAAAATGTGCATATTTTAAAAAATTGTTCATTATTATTATTTTTTTTTCGAAAATATTCGACAAATTTTTCGACAAATTTGTACGTTTGTCGATGGCTGGCCATTGTAATAATCAGGGAGCGGATTTCTATGAAATCGCATATTTGTCAGTGTTGAATATAATGCAGCATATGTCAGTTACTTTTACGTTTCAAGTCTTCCTGAGCAAAATGAGCCCCATATGTTAGCGCATATTTTGCATATTTTTAGTAAAAAATCGTGTTTTTGCATATTTTAGTTCATTTTTAGCGTATATTTCACCCTATTAGCGCATATTTCCTTGTTTTTCCAATTTTTAGAGCATATTTTCAACATTTTCAAAATTCCACCTTGAAAAAAAACGTGTTTTTTCACTTTACCGCGGCACCTAAAAAAAAATCGTTTTTTCACTTCAGCGCTAACGCACCTTAAAAAAAATAAAAACCTGTTTTTCTACTTTAGCGCTCCAATTGTAGTTTCGCGCAACTACGTTTGTAGAATTCAAAACTCAAGGCATTCTTTCTTCTTGCTTTTATGTCGATAAAACCAAATAATTAAACGATTTAATCGTCTCATTTTGTTTTTTCATTAATTTTTAATGTTACAATGAAATAGAACTCTTCGCGATGTTTAAAACGACACCCATATCGTTAGCGCATATTTTTGTGCGTTAGCGCATATTTTTGATTTTTTTTGCGAATATATATGTGCATATTTTGTCGTTTTTTAGAGCATATAAATCCGCTCCCTGGTAATAATTAAAGAAGAACTAGAAGAAGTGTTTCTTCGAATCGACAAACGACCGCATATTTAAATTTCTCCAGAGTAAATTCTGCGAAACGAGCAGACACGAAAAAAATGTTGGTGTAAAATTCTCAGAACAATAAGAAGCAAAGTTTTTCTTGTATAAATAATTTTTTTAGCGGTACTATCGAAAGTAAATCTCGCCGAAGGAAGAAGTCAAATTTTGAAAATTTTATGCTAATAAGCTGAAATTAATGTACATAATTTTCTATAATAAACAATTTCCTTCCGGAACTTTTAATTAAAAGAAATTTTGAATTTTTTTCATTCCTCGGCATTACGCTTTGAAAAGAGATCAATTTGAAAGAAACACAAGATACGCTGTGTGAAAATTTCACCGCTGAGGTAAAATTAAAACATCGACATGAACGTCGTGCTTTCATCGAGCTATAAAGCAACGACATACATTCCAAGAGCTGCTGTTCGCGACCTTTCAATCTAAAATACTCCAAGCGCATAATAAAATGTACGCGAAAATTTATTTTACTATTTGTAATTTCGTACAACGAAGCGAGACGCATTAGAAAATACTTTGATTTTAAATACTCGACATTCCAGTTGTATAACGTTTCGCCTTGCGAAAGTCGTTAAGAGTATACATGACGCTTTTGAGCTTAAAGCTCGCGCATTTATTTCGATAGATTGCGAACCGAAATATGAAAAAGGTTTCTGGTGTATCTATTTGTATAGGTTTTTCAGATTAATATTTATATGTAAATTAGATGCGCCAAGTTCGTCCACTAGAACGAGTTCATCTTGATTAATTCCGTTATTATAAGTACTGGTGCTACTACATGAAATGAATTCCTTGCGCGTATAACTTTATCTATGTTTTGCAAAGTATGCATTTTTACCGAAACTTGACCTTAAAAAAAATTAGTATTTCTTGTATACGTAAATCCGACGATGAACTTTTTCCCCTTTAATACACGAGCAAATCTCGTTTGCCCTCGAATACGACGCGGAATATTCGTTAAATTTCTTATCGACCTAATTGATAGTGAAAACTACCTCGAACTTGTCAACACCACTTAGCTCGAACTAAATGAAAAGCTAAATTTCACTCGGAATATTGGAAAAACATTTCTTGGAATTTTCCGACAAAGACAAGTTTTCTGGAGGCGATAATATCGCTTAAACTTGCAAAAGAGATTCCTATTAAGAACGTATTTAGTGCGAAATTATTTCCAACAAATAACTGCAAACATTTTCGTCGTAGGTAGGTATAGGTACTTTGCTACGTTCGTATACCTATATATCCTTATCTGATGTTAAATGATGAGTAAACTACCTATTGTTTCTGCGCAAAAATGAAAATATTTTGTTGCTCAAATAGCCATATTTGGAGGTGTACTCGTGTTATTGTCGTGAAGACCTAAAGACTGAATTGGAATGTAGTTTAAATATTTTTATTCATTAACTCATCGAGTTTCAATTGCATGTTTTGTAAATCCGATGATTGGATGGAAAACAGAGCTGTTCTGGAGCCTCCAGCGCGATTTTCATTTTTCACCAGGAATTCAAAATGCTCCAGATGGCGTCCATTTGAGATTGAAAAGCTAAAAACTTGGTTCTCTTTTATTTCCAACGTACCGAACCGACATGTCTACATTTCCGGCTCGAGTGGGTTTTCCTGGACCAGTTTTTTCATAGTAAAATGTATTACGAATTGAAAAAAAATCCGTTTTTCGTGCACGCATATCGTAATCAACTGAAAAACAGTTTTCCCCCAAATTCGAACCCGCTGAATCCGAAAATCGCATCAGAAAGCCATTTTGAAGCATTTTGAGTTCTGGAAGAAAAATGAAAATCGCGCTGGAGGCTTCAGAACGGCTCGCCAATGCAATTTTCGAACTCAACGGGTTCGAATTAGGGGGAAAACATTTCTCGCGTGATTTAAAATTATTTCTAGAGTTTTTTTTCTTCTTTATTTTTAATCGAAATTTCGTAATTTTTAAATTTCAAAAATTCGCCAAAGATCGAAAAGTTAACTTGAGCAGCTAAAATTTTGGTTTTGCATGTTTTTTGACATGCTCTTTCCAAAAATCCATCTCACGTTTAAATGACGTTCGAATCCGAGCCGACCACCTGAAAAGGTTCCCTTGTGAATTGTGTAAATTTTTCACCCATCTCAAATTTTAAATTCTAAAAGAAATTTGCCAGTTAAAAACAACGAATTGAAATCCTGTTCGTTAAGAAAATCTTTCGCGGTTGATACTTGATTAAAAAGTTTCGGTGGAGGACGAGCGGCATAATATTTTAATATCGTTTATTACACGATTTCGCAATAAGAACATAAATCACGCAGAGTGCAGACGCGGTTTTATAACCAACGTAAAAACAAAAGCTCTAAGGAAATTAACGAAAAAACTCGAAAGTTTTTCCAAAACGGTATCAAGACGCGAAATCGCTCGCGAGTTGAAAATCGGCAAAACTCGAAATTAATAACTTGCACGCGAGAACGTTCCTCCCAAAGATGGAAATTTTTCACACGTGTCTTCGTTCTTCGTGCTGGTAAAAATGAAAAAAAGGCCTGATAAACTGGGAACTCTTCCGACAAACGACGACGCGGCTACGTTGATATGCATGAAACAACGCCAAGTTTAAATTCTTCTTTATTGAAGTTTCGATAAAAGTCGCCGCGTCAAAAATACCATTCGACGATTGGATTCAGCGGAGTTGGTCGCTTTGCATAACATACATACTATCGGGAAAGTTGCCTGCGGGCTTTTTTTTCAGTTTTTTGCCTTCGTCTGCGCGCGTAGATAAACTAAAAACGCGAAACAATTTCGAAAGCAATTTGAACCGAGCCTTTGGCGTGGAAAAATGTAAATTTTCCGCTAATTTGGTAAATGCTGCTTTTGGACTGTTGAATCGAGAGACTTGGGGTAAGTTTAAACGCGCTAAATTCCGTCGAGATTTTTTCGACGTTAGGTACTCGTTTATTTGTTATTTTGGTAGTGTTTCGAATACGTATTGAAAATGGCGCGAAAACGTTTAAAGCGGAGTTAAATAATTTACTACCATAGCACCTCTTGACCTTAGACCTGGCATTCCAGATAACATTCACTCTCTCAGATACGTATGATTGCCGGTATTTAATGCTCTAATTGATTCGCTATGTATTTTCGCATTTTATGGTAATCTCAAACAAACCAACGGGTAAGTTAATTAAATGAAAAATTCCGATAAATTATCGAACGTGATGATTTTTTTTAAACATCTAACGAGATATCTCTCGATAATAACGTCTACAATGTAAAATAATTATTTGCCATAGAATACGCCAACAAAGTCGTCGTAAACTAATTATCGCGTAATATTTCGCGAATTATCGATTCTACGAATACGAGCTTTCATCTTTCGTCGTCGTTGCTTTTTTTCCTTCAGTTTAATAAAGAGATAGACAGAGCGAGGAGAAAATTGCCATTTTATAACGTGGCGCTGTACGTACGAGTATGTGTAAGTGTACAAGTGTACGAGTGTACGTCTACGTATATGCGATGTACCCAAGTTCATCGGGTACACGTTCGCTTCAAATATGTTTACGCTTCGTCTCGGCGGGTATATTATTTTTCGCCATTATCGAGACGATTTAATATGCAGATTAATGGATATCGATTTCGTCAGAAATCCACCAATTTATATTCCGCTCGAGTTTTCCGGCGCTTTTTTCTCGACGATTTTTTCAACGAATAGTTTTCAAACATTACGTAAGTTTTTGACCGGTACCAAAGGTCAACTCGGTGATCGTTTCGCTCTTTACGAGCGTGATAAAATTAAACGACTCGGTGTACGAAAATCTAACGCGTTTAGTACGATTAATATAATAACGCCGAGTTTCTTAGTGGACCAGCGTTAAAGCTTTGATAAGGCGATGGCTTTTCTGCCGTCGTATCTTCGAGATTATAAATTGCTGAAATTATACGCCCGATAAAGCTTTTTGGTGACTCGGAAATACGGCTTGCTTCCTTTTCAACAACGCGATCTTGTAAATTGAAAAATCCACTATTTATGGAGTTAGCTTGTATCGAATGGTTCTTTGCGTGTTGCGAATCAAAATGAGTTGAATTTTCGAGTGTTTTCTCAACACAAAATTATAACTATCTACTTAGATTAAACTGTATAATAGGGCTATTTTATCAAAGGAGTCGAGTTTTCAGAAGGTATATACTTCAGTGAAAGAGAAGAGGTGGATTGGTTCTCCGTCAAGAGTTTGGGATTTAGTGGTAATTCTCCTTGAATAATTTCCATGTATCTCCTCAACTTATCAACGGTTCTCCGATTTATTACGTCGCTAGTCGCGTATATCGCCATTGAATGGGTAGCCTCACCATCAAGTGTGTCTGCTTCCCCGCTGCATCTGCATCAAATAAGAAATTATTCTGGAGATATGCTCTCTTCAGTGTCTATATTAGTATCATAACTGCCCAAGTTTCTGTACATGCATTGCTAAGTGCAGGAGAATCTTTTTCCCCTTCACTGTGAAGTCGTAACCAGCACAATAGTTGTTTATAACTACAGGTTGTAAAACCTCGGCGGATAATAATACCTCTGACTATTTGCCCTCGGAAGTGTTTACTTCCTCTGACTGAGGCGAGGCTTGCCTTTTTATGAGGTAATTTGACTTTTTTTTGCCGTCATAAAACATCCCTCGGACCAGGTTTCCTCATTACGGGGGGGGGGGGTACTGCGGCTACATAAGGGACAAATCCCTTCCGCTCATGGTCCTAAAAAACGCTATCGCAGGAAGGAATATCTACTTCCTCTGTTGGGTGGGCTTTCTGGCTGCGTCCACTACTATTCTAAAGATGTCTAATAGGCATGCCCTCTTGAGGTGCGAAAATGCCCACGGGACCATGCCCCAGTTTGTAGCGCGGTTGGCGCATCCTGCTGGTTTCTCATCGTCGGCTATTGCCTTCGACCCAACAGTGGTCTTGGGAGTTTGGGCTTCTTCAGGCTTCTTGTTGCCATACTATCCTACTCCTGCGAGAGGGGCACCCCATGAACCCTCTGCTTACCCATCATTTGTGCAGGCATATCCGGCCCCAGAGGTATCAGAGTAATCTTCGCACTCTTACACCAGTATTACCTTTCTTTAGAAGTGCACCGTAATGTTAGTAATTGTTTTTTTTTCTTTTGTTTTAGGTTAGTTTATGTGTGATTATCAGAAATACTGGTGCGGGTGGAGCAACTACTTCGAGTACATCATCCAAGTTCGGTGAAACCCTCAAACCCAACTTCCCACAATATTTTCAAAATTTTCTCCAATTCCATAAATCTATACCCAGTTACCCAGTAATCGAACGTTATTTAAAAAATTACAATTTTGAACAAATGCCGTAACGTAACTGATCCAAAAATCTGCATCCTCCCTTCGATACCTATCAATTTCCCACTTCTCCATCAAGACCTGCAGTACCTGGCAACGAACGAATACACGGATATGACCGTAATCCCGCTTAAGCTCTTTTATAACGCGCGAACTACGGAATTAAAACATACGCAAAAATAACACCCGACGACGCGACATACCGAAAGCTCGTCTCACACCGCTACACTGAAGCTAAAAAAGCATCAAAGGTGCGCTGAGCGCCGAATTACCGAAAGAGTCGAAACAATACGTAGCAATAGGTAAAGTGGACCAAGTACACTTCGCGTATAAAGTATGTAAAGCTCGTAAAACGAACAGGGCGAAGTATAGTTCTGCGGTTCACACGCACACTTATACAATAAAGTTTTAACCCTTTTACATTTCAATGAACTAGAAGCTCCTGTAGCTTTGTAATGAATATCAAACCACCATTGGCCTTAAGCTTTCGTTGCTGCGTACTGGCGGACTGTATGTATGCAAAACGTTCGTAATTTTGATTCAAATACCGTCGTTAATCCCGTGCCCACGACACATTCAACGTATATAAACCGCTTCGTACAGCTCACCATCCTCTCTTGTACTTTTACCAGCTTGTACTATGTGTCGTTCTTCTAAGCCAAACTACACCTTGTACTCTCGCACTATTAACTAAACCTAAGGAATTAAGTATACCTAAAAGAGTAGTACTCGACCGAAGCTTCAGTATTTACCGCTTCAAGGATGAATTTCAATTTCATCCTTTTGTATGTGTGGTTTTCCTTTTTCGAAGTTTAAACGGAAGTAGCGGTGTGTTGTGAGTCACTGTGTTAGTAGTTTATGTAAGCTATAATATCGTATTGTATGCAGAATTAAATTTTCACGAAGATGAGGTAAAGTGATATGTCATGATGAATATCAAGCGACTGATATTTGCGCATGCGCGTTCACATTCATGACACGTCCTTGAAATAATAAACCACGCCCCCTGTC
Organism: Maconellicoccus hirsutus; assembly: GCA_003261595.1. NCBI lineage: Eukaryota > Metazoa > Arthropoda > Insecta > Hemiptera > Pseudococcidae > Maconellicoccus > Maconellicoccus hirsutus. The sequence continues at coordinate 15,948 of QBDW01002114.1, forward strand.
GCTTGTAACACGATATCTCTCGTTTTTATCACGAGATACTTTCATTGTGCGTTGAAATTGGTGCTCATGATACGTCCTTGAAATAACAAACCACGCCCCCTGTCGCTTGTAACACGATATCTCTCGTTTTTATCACGAGATACTTTCATTGTGCGTTGAAATTGGTGCTCATGACACGTCCTTGAAATAACAAACCACGCCTCCTGTCGCTTGTAACACGATTTCTCTTGTTTTTATCACGAGATACTTTTATTCTGCTATTCTGCGTTGAAATTGGTGCCTATGACACGTTATCATGCAGCGTAGTGAATATTTTTCGACCGTTTGAAATATTAAATAAGAATTTTTACCAACTGACGTTATTTTTCTGGACCTTATCGAAGGTAAGAATTTTTTTTACCAGTTTGAACCATTATATAAAATATAATTTATACGGGTATGTGATTTTTATTATTCGCAGACTCGACCCTTTTGTCTCGAATCTTTTTTAGTGTGTTTTTTTTATCTCGCATACGACAGATAGTCCTACGGCGAAAATATAATTACACTTTTTACGCTCTTTGTACGCTGCGCGCTTACGAGGGGCAAACGATATATGTGGAAAACTTTTACTATTTTCGCAGCGACTAGCATCGTATAAAAATGCAACCAAATATTGCGAAATTTAATCGGACATCAGTTGATTTATGAATCTCGCCGGTGAACCCGATTGGAAAAAAGTTTTCAAAAATGTTTCGCTGTTGGTTCGATTTCATACGAGTAAAGAGCTATTGACAATGAAAGGGCTGCGATCGTTGCGCCCTTTCGCGCGTATACATACGTGCACGTAGATGTGTATATCTAGATACACGCATTTGTGTAGCGACGTCGATTCAGCATAAAACGGCAAAACACGATATGAAGAATATATATGGTTTTAAAAATACCATATCACCACAGCGTGTAACGTAGGTGCGGCATACAAGGTGAGGGTGTTGCGGGCTGTATCTATTTAACCGTAGTACAATAGCAGATTTTAATGACAGTTCAAGTTTTCACCCGTTTTGGCATATTAATTAGAAATAGTTTGGTTCGGAAAATTTACGGTATAACCGAGCGTAATTTTATAAATGTTAATAAATAACTCGCTGCGTGGTGGTGTAACACCGAACAGACGTCGAGCGCCGGTTCCTCGCGTCGCGTCTCTTACGCGCAACCACTTTTCCGCGAGTTTTATCTTTTGCGTGTGTTTTTTAGAACCGAAATCGTTTTCACGAAAGTAATTCGTCGTATGAACTCGATGAGTCATATTCGAAAGCAAATTCTCGCCAAACGAAAGCTCGGTTCTGGCTTCTGGGCAATTGGTAAAAGAGGTAAAAATGTAATTTTACCCCCTTATGGAACCCCCTCCTCCGTATTCTCACACTACATTTAAAAAGGAATTTAAAAAAATTGGGTTGTTTTATTTTTCAAGCGCCGCACTTTTGGCGTGTAGCACGGTAAAGCCTGCTGGTACTTGGCGGACGAGGTTCACCGACGTTCGGTCTAATCTTTTCCACCGAAAACCTTTTAACTTTCGGGTTTCAAAGTATGGCATATGGAACTGTTATGAATTTATTAGGCTATTTACCCAAACAAGTTCTCAGCGAAGTTGAAATACTTTTTTTTTTTTCTATGAGGTTCGATTGCATCACGAAAATTGGAATATTGACCATTTAGGTATTTACAAATTTCGTGCCATCACTTATGTTCACGATGCTACAAATCAAAGCCTATGTTGTTTTTTCAAAACAAATTCAACTACGCACTGGGTAATAAAAGTTAATGGAAGCTTGGAAAGTTTCAACGAATTGTCACGAGTTTTGCGAATGCAGCTATCACAAATTACTCGTTCCGTGTAACCACGAAAAGACGTCAAAGAACCAGTCTGAGGAAATAAAACTGCACGAGTCTCGTAAATAACTCGAGGTAAATATGGTAAAAAAATGCAATTCCACGTGGTCATTTGTACTAAAGAGGACCAGTTTCGTTCTCGACATATTTTCAAAGTAACTATGCGCATTCGAAAGTCAAAAAGTTGAAAAAAAAAACTAATACGAACGACGAGTAAAATAAACCCGCCAACTCGTCGACTTTTACGATCACACTAGCGTTTCATAAATAACTCGCGAACTGTGTAATAACCTAATTAAATTACATTGTTGACCTTTGGTAAAGCCGCCCGAACTGAAATACGTATTTCATCGCGCCAAGTACGCTGTTTACATTGCGCGCGTACGAAAAGCGCGGAAATAAATCTTGGAAATGAGAATAAAATAAAATAAAAAATGCCAGCGTCACATCTCAGACCTTAAAACCGTTTTACACGCGCGCTTCGCAGGCCGCAAAAATGAAATTACCCGTATATGAAATTTATTAGCGCGATTTATTCGACTCGTAGCGAGTCGAGCGAACGAAATTTTTAACAGGGCGTACCTAAGGTGGCGTGATGAAATGCAATTCAAAAGCTGCCACTGTTAAGTCAGCCATTCATCAAATTACAACCACGAGGAGTACCCAGCTTTAAGCGCTCGTACGCGTCTAAAGAGTTTATTTCTATTTACTTACGTTTAATTTTCCATCGCTTCGTAGGTGTGTGTTGTTATCAAATGAAAGATGGCGTTGAGAAATTTCGCCAAATACAAATCCGACCACAATTGACTTATAACCGGCTTCGTAATTAAAACCGCAGTTCGAATGGCGCTGTAGCTTCTTTGGCGCAGATTTACCTTGGCTTTTTGTTACTCTCCGTCTTTGGTGTCGTTGATTTAGGTGTATTTCCTTCAAATTTCGAACAATTACTTTCATATTTTTTTATTTTAATACTAGCTTCGCAATTTGAGGGCTTCGCCCCTAACCCCTCCTCACATTGCTTTGCGACACTCGCTACCGCACACTTCGTTTTTTTTCTATTCATAGTAACTCTCAATCGTATTTTGATGTTACCTAACTCCTCTCGACCTTTTGGCTGAGATCTTAATCGGAAGCTTATGGCAGTTGGAGTAAATTACCGTAATTACGGAAAGGCGAATGACAGAAAAATTTTTCCAAATGTCATTTTACAATACAATCTTGATAAGTTGCAATGATTACCGTAAGTTCGCAGTAATTACGGTAATTTACCGGTAATTCGTAGGTAATATATGATAATTTATCAGTAATTTACCGGTAATTAATAGTAATTCACCGGTAATTTATGGTAATTTACGATAATTTATTGCAATTTACCTTTAATTTACGGTAATTGACGGTAATTTATGACAATTTACCGGTAATTTATAGTAGTTGACCGGTAATTTACGGTAAAGGTAATTTACGGTAATTTACCGTAAATTACCGGTAATTCGTAGGTAATAGATGATAATTTACCAGTAATTTACCGGTAATTAATAGTAATTCACCGATAATTTATGGTAATTCACGGTAATTTACGATAATTTATTGTAATTTACCTTTAATTTACGGTAATTGACGGTAATTTATGACAATTTACCGGTAATTTATAGTAGTTTACCGGTTATTAACGGTAATTTACCGTAAATTTGTGTAATTTACCAGTAATTTAATTCATGCAATTCTCTGGTTATGTACATTGATCGATAATACTTCGTTTTATTTATACTTTTCACTGGAAGCTGCTGGAATGGACGCATAGTCCAAACTTTTTTTTTGCAAAAATAGCTATTTTGAAAATTTAATAGCACTAAATTTCTTTTCGAATGCATCTTGATTCATTTTCGTATAATCGAATGGGAGAAGAAAAAACATAACTGAAATTTCTCTTTTCTTCAGGAAAAAATGTATCTCTATTTCAAATAAAATACCACAGTACCGCGGAGGGTAGTAAAAAAAATTTTCAATTTTTTTCATCCGCCTCGTGGAGGGAGTCTCGTCGGTAAATTGTTCTGGCAAGCAACAAGTAACGCTTCGAGATATTAATTTTCGAAACATACGAGAATGAGCACCTGTTGCGGCGGAAATTTTTTTCGTAATTTTTTCACATCGTGTGTGGGTAAAATTTTCATCGCACGTATTTGTGTCATCGATATTGCACAATACGATGCGACAGTCGGTTCGATGATGAAATCGGAA
>QBDW01002121.1:0-36527 GCA_003261595.1 Maconellicoccus hirsutus
GAATTACAATAATCGATAGTTCGAAAAATAATTTGAAAATGTTTAAACTGAAAGGTGTGGTTTGAAAATCGATATATCGAAATCGAAATGAGACTATCGATGTATTAAATACGAGAATTGATAATCAAATATTGGAGTTGAAACATCGAAATGGAGATTTGAAAATCGATTTATCGAAATGGAAAATGATGAGGTTGATAGGCCGAAATGGAGATATTTAAATTGAATTACAATAATCGATAGTTCGAAAAATAATTTGAAAATGTTTGAACTAAAAGGTGTGGTTTGAAAATCGATGTATCGAAATCGAAATGAGACTATCGATGTATTAAATACGAGAATTGATAATCAAATATTGGAGTTGAAACATCGAAATGGAGATTTGAAAATCGATTTATCGAAATGGAAAATGATAAAGTTGATAGATCAAAATCAAGATATTCAAATTGATATTTCGAAAATTAATTAAGAAATATTTGAATTAAAACATCGCAAGTGAGGTTTGAAAATCGATATATCGAAAGCGAGGTTTGAAAATCGATTTATCGAAATTGAGGTTTGAAAATCGATTTATCAAAATCAAAACAATGAACTTAAGTCGATTAATCGATTGTTAAAGGTAAAAATATAGAAATCTATGTTTGAAAATTGATATATTGAGATAGTAAAATCGAAATATCGATATTGCAATATCGATTTATAAGAATTCAAACACCAAAATCGAAATACTAAATCGATATAATATCAGTGTTGAAATATATATCGAAATCGAAACATTGAATCGATAATTCGGTATAAAAATACTCATCAAAATCGCAATTTATTAATATCCATGCATCGAAATCGAAATATCAAGTATATCGATTTCAAGTATCGATATAAAATTCTAAAAGTGTAATCAAAATTTAAAGTATGAAATGCGATACATCGAAATCGAAATATTGGAATCTATATATTGACATCGAATCAATGCAGTTGAGAGGTTGAGTTTGAGATCGAAGTATCGATGTATCGAATATCGACGCTGTAATTAAAATATCAGAATCTCTTTTTTAATTCTCCCCCTCTCTTTCCGTGCGCTTTTTTCGTTCAACTTCGCTACATCTCACGTGAAATCTTCGTGATGGAAAAATCTCGAATTTTCACCCGCCTCGTTCCCCCAACCAATCCCCAATGCTGGCCTCAAACCTTATCTGGTAAGGTCTCTCAAATAAATTCACTTCCCCTGTTTTCCCATCACGATCGTGCGATTCCGGTACCAAAATTTCGTCATCTTGTGCGTCGTCCTTGGCAAATGGAAATCGTCGTTACGCGTCAATCGAATAATATTCGAACGTCTGCGCCGGTATATTCCGATGCTTTATAACGCTTCGTTTACACAAGCCGCACGCAACGTACGCTCAGGTATATTCATCGTCTGCGATGATGACGCCATACTTGTCGTAGATTACGAACGAACACGTCTCCGAAGAGATACGCGATTACATTATGTATGGCGAAGTCGCGAAGAAAGAAGTAGAGGAATGAGGAGTTGGTATGCGAGAGGACGAGGGGGCGAGAAAAAGATTATTCTCGATGGTTTCATTCGCGGAAAAAAAGGTGTAACACGATGAACGTGTGTAAGATTTGTACGACTCTTTTGGGTGTAATCTTCGATACGTCGACGAGGGAGTATTTCGACGTCGAGTGCGAGTTACACAGACAAGATTACTAGATGAGATATGGGAGGGGGGAAGGCAGGGAGAGTATTGACTTTGCTTCAAATACGAATTCGAGTCGACGAATTAACCGAATAAAAATAAAATATTCCGAGTACAAAAAGAACACGCCGATACCAAAAACCAGAGCGCCAGCATTGTACCATAGAGCGTCGAGTACGCGTATAACGTGTATGTTCGGCGTTGTAAAATGTGTGGAATGACAGCTAAAGCGAGAGGGGGCGTCGAGACGACAAAGAAAGATGTACATTTTCGGCGTGCCTAATCGATCGCCACCGTATGGAGCTTTTGGTATAAATGGGAAAGAGCGTTGTTGTACGGCGGTGTCTCCAGCGCAGCAGAGGGTTTTTGGCGCGTTACAGGAAACAGGCGGTTTAAACGGCGGCGCGGAGTTATGGGAACAGACAAAGAGTACTCGAGGCTATATCGAGTCGTGTTACGAATGCGGGTAGCTCTGTTGGTATATCCTACAAAGCCATCGTTGCGGCGGTCGTCGTCGCGGACGCGGCTACTTTACGAGGTGTAATTTAAACGCGGGCTTATTTGGTCATCGAAAGGGTATTTTCGCGTCGGGGCGAGGCGGGCGGGGTCCTTTGAAATCCCCGAATCGCCGATGCTGCGGCGAACCATGTTTGCCGGACTCGCTCACTAAACGAGTTTTATATTATGTTCGCAGATGGCCGCTGTCGAGATTACAATGGTAAAGCCAAACGTACCAGGCGGTTGTAAATCGTTGAATGCGAAAAATGCCACTGCGGCGGCGTACCTCAACGGTACGCTGAAGCCGGAGGACGTTATATTGACGAAGAACGGTAGCGTATACGTGAAAAAGTTCAAATGCCGGGTTTGCCATTACAAGGCGGCGTGGGAAAGCGAGATGATAAGGCACGAGGTACGCGTCCACGGTTTGGATCCGGCCCCGAAGAAGAAACCGTTACCGCGTCCTATTCCGAATTTGATACCTATTCAAGGTGGCGGTCCAGGAGGTGCTGTTGGCAAATCCAAAACCCCCACCGAAGGTAGTCCCGCCAAGAGTATATTGGACGAGTATACGGGGCCGTTGACCGAAAAAGACCTCAATGATATATGCGCCAAGTCATGCGCCACTAGCTCGCTCAAAGATTTCGCCTCGTTGATCGGCGCCGAAGATATTAACCCGGAGAGATTGAAAGACCTGAGGAATATGTTCGGCGCCAGCGCCAATGCCGACGAGCAAAAGGACCAAATCAAGAGGGAAAAAAGTACACCAGATAAGAGGACGCAATCCGAACCGGAAACCAGTCCGGACTCGGCTAAGAAGTTACCGGACGCGTTTAAAAAGAAAAACGCCACGTTTTTCGATCGTCTTAAAGAGAAATTAATGGTGGGCGCAGGCGAAAATGGTAATTTAGCGTGTTGGTGCGGTCATAAATCCAAATGTTTATCGGAATCGTTGATGCATCAGAAGCAACACGCCGAGAATAACGAGAAAAATGAGAAATCCGTGGTCAACGGGCCAGTCATCACCGGCGCCGAGTTGTCGTCCACCAGGTGAGTCTTTCACGGTGACGTCATCCTAATGCGTATCTATTCCTCGTCACAAATCAATGCCTATGTGAGCTTATATCTGTGGATATTTCAAGTAACGCTTTATACAGTCGCTTCCTTCTCTTGGAAATTCTCGCAATCATAAATGTTCGAAAAATCGTCAAATTTTCCACTCGAGTCGCGCGTATTTGCAAATACTCGCGCATACGTTGCTCGTAGTCGTAAATCTTATTAATGATTTGTTAGCTCAGTTGTGGTTTATTCGTAAACCAAGTCGACGAATTTCAAAATTTCGGTTTTTTTTACTACTTTTATCGTTTACACGAGCATCGAGTCTTGCAGAAAGTAAGAAAACAGAATAAATTATGCGTTTACGTGTAATTTTACGATACGCGCTTCATCGACGCACGTTTAAATCAGGCGTCGAAGAATTACGCAGTAATCATCGTCATTTGTGAGCTTAACACTTCGTATATGTATATTATTTTAATACCGTTGAAATCAGTTTGAATGAGTGGAAACGCAAGAACGAACGGTTTTATTGGTCATTTGACGAGATTTTCGATCCCAGCGCGAAATTTTAGTGTATTTTGATTGGTCACTCGATTATTTTTGCGAGGGCTTCGTTTAAGGTTTTAGAGGGGGGGGGATTAACCCGCAGATGACATTTTTCCGTGTTTTGATATGATTATCGAATTTCACGCGAAATTTCATTGTATTTGGATAGGTCGCATGATTATGTTTTGGATACGTGTGTGGGTGGTGAACGGGGGAGGGGGATGAAACCGTTATCGATGAATTTTATTTTTGATTTGCCGACTTTTCGATAAGGTTTGGAATTTCAAGATGGAATTTTAGTGTATATTGATGAATCAGTAAATTTTATTTCATGTGTTTTTATTCGATATTTTTTTACGAGGAGAGAAGTGAAAGCGGAAGGAGAAAGATAGCTTATTGAATAAAAAATTTTGAAATTTTATCGTGATTTTTGAATTTTGCGCAAAATTTTATGCTACTTCGATAGGTCGCATTACTATGTTTCGTGAACATTTGTAGAAGGGCTGGGAAGGGTTGTAAAATCAAAAATTGTGTAGAAATTTTATATTCCGTCGTATTCAATCGAGATATAATTTTTTCCGAGTTTCGATGAAATTTTCGTGTTCTACGTGAAATTTTAATATGTTTTGATAGGTCACTCGGGTATATTTTTTTTACTTCTTGAGACGTACTTTGCAACCCCCTCCTCTTCACGTTGAATTGTGATATCGTTATTTTGACTTTTCAGGCAATTTGTCAAATTTGACGCGAAATTTAAACCTGTTTTCATGAATTATGGAGAGATGGAGCGTAGTCAGCTAGTCACCTCTTGAATCACCTCCTTTGTGACCATACCCTCACCCCCACCCCCACCATCATCTAGTATGGTTTTTTCTGCAATTTGATTAGTTTATCGAATTTTGCGCGAAATTTCAACTTATTTTGATAGGTCACACTAATATGCTGCGATGACCTGTAATCCCTCCCCCTACCCACCACTTCATCTCCTATATCTGTTTCTGATCGTTTTCGATATGACGATCTAATTTTTGAGATTTTGCATAAATTGTAAACCTGTTTCAATGTTATAAGGAAACATAGCCGTGTAAGCTCGTGAGTCACCTCCTATTCGATCCCATACCTCCTCCCCCCTCCCCCCAAACTACTTTTCTTGTCAATTTGATCAATTTTTCGATTTCCTCTCGAAATTTTAACCTGTTTTGATATGTCACATTGATATGTTCTAGTGACCTTGTTATACCTTTCCCCCTCGTCCCTCCTCAAATTATTACGTTTTGTTAGTGTTGATTTCACTTTCCAAGTGAATTTTCGAATGTTGCGGCCCCCTCTTCCTCCTTGCATGTTTTCTTCCATCATTTCTATCACTGCTTTTGACATTTTGATAGATTTTTTGAATTTTTCAAAGTTTGAATATCGTTATGACGTCATGCCAAAAGTGTATTCCCCCTCTCCCCTCTCCATGTGGTTTTTCGTTGTATTTTCGATGTTTTTATTAGATTTCAGCATTTTTTTTTTAGTAAAATGTTAATCTTTTTTGATGTGTCGTTATGGTATATTCCAATTAGAGCTTGTAATTAATGCTTCTCCCCTCCTCCCCTCCCCCTTTTCTATATATTTAAATTCGATATCATTTTCGCGGCATTTTCGAACATAGACGATAACTTACGCGCGATAATTTGTTCCGCAGATGTCAGCATTGTAGACAACGTTGTAAAACGAGCAGCGATTTATACGTTCATCTGCAGTCGTGTCCGGAGATGATGAAAAAAGGCTCGGACGCCGGTCAGTCATCGTCCAACGACGTCGAAACAGTGGCGTTGAACGGCGCCGAAGACGTGCCGCCGGAGGAAGACGGCGATATGGAGAATTACGCCGATGAAAACGAAGAAGAGTATGCGGAAAGTGAGTCATGGTGGTGTTGTAGGATGCGCGGCTGCTAGTAACGTGTATCTAATCCGGTTTCGGTTTTTTCTAGATGCCGAACCCGATAAAGAAGAGAGTAAGGTATTTGTTTGGAATAATTTCTCCGAAGAGAAGGAAGAATTCGGCGAAGAATACGCTGACGAGGAGAACCGCAGCAAATCCCCGGCCAGCGAAGCGAGTCTAGTCGGATACGAAATAGCTCCGGGTATCGGTTCGGTCATACCGAATAATAACGAAGAGAGCACCGAGCAGTATAAATATAATAACGTCAGCGTGGACGTCGTCAATCCGGAGGTGGCTGTGAAGAAGGTGATTGGCGTCGAGACGCTGGTCGTGGGTATTTTGCAGCGATGCTAATTCGGTTTCTGATTTTTTTTAGGTATTTAAATGCCCGAAATGTACGTTTTGGGCTTCGACCGCCTCCAGATTCCACGTACATATCGTGAGCCACTTAAACGTGAAACCATTCGGATGCTCTGTATGCGCGTATCAGTCGAAATGGAAATGGGACGTGACGAAGCATATACGTCTGAAAAAGGAACGTGACGCGACGCACGAGCACGCCGAGATGCGTACCATCGACGTGGAGACGGGGCGACGTAATTACACGAAATATAACAGATATTTGACTTTTATGCGCGTCCACGAGCCGGACTCCGAAACTAGTAAATTACCTTCGCCTAAAACCCAATCTCCTGTTCCTATCTTACCGAAATTAACTCCGGCTCCTTGCGTAGACGGCGACGGTGCCAAAAATACCTCCGATGTTTCTATACGTCCGTTACCTCAACTCCATCCCGCTAATCCGAACGTATCTTTGAAACGTGTTCACGAAGGTGGCGACGATTGCGATATACCAAAGAAAAAAACGCCCTCGGAGAAGAAAATGTGGAAATGCAAGAAATGTAAATTTAGGTAAATTCAACCAGCTCCGATGTATTAGAAATGACGCCGTTTTTACATCACTAACGCGTATATTTGGGCGTTTGTTTTTAGAAACACCGACCGTAACGTCGTGTTATCTCACGTCAAAGAACATTACACCGGTGGAAGTGGTCAGAACGCCAACGAAAACGCTTCGTCGTACTCGCAAGAGGTAAGAACTCACACCTGTCCGTGGCGACCTCGTTTGCGCCTCGTTTCGTAACAACCGTAATCTTCGTATTAGTTCGCATTTATTTCGACTAAACCATCCGTGTATTCGCAGGCTCGAAAACAAGCCGAAGATCAAGACGTGAATCAATCGTCGCAGCTTGTCGTATCCACTGATTCAGCAAATCAAAGTAAGTCAATCGGATATACCGAAGGTGATCGTCCCGACTAATTCGTTTTTGCTTCCACAGACACCCAAGATGGTAATTTCAAATGCGAACATTGTAGTTTCGAGACAGATTGCCAGAATACGTTTAAAATGCACAATCGTCATCATATCGAGAATCCGAACGCCTTGTTTAAGTGCTGTTTCTGTCCGTTCTACGCCAACGACAAACAGTAAGTGTTTAACCAAGATGTGATCACGTGTGGCGAACAGACGCGCCGAAGATGGAATCTGACTCCAGAATCGAATTCGGCGTGCTCGAAAACCTAGAAATCGATATGTATGATGGGCTTTTATCGAAGTTTTGTAAACCCCCCCCCCCGACTTTCTTCTCCTACCCGCGTTGTGGTTTACTTGGCGGCATATCATTGGGTGAAGGTTTAGACTTGCAAAGCGATATAGTTTTCATCATATTTCGAAATTGAGAAAAAGGGTTCCCCCACTCATCTCCTACCCCTCTGCTCACTTCTTGGAGTACATTCTCAAGTACCTCGCTCACGATTTTAATACAGGATTTTATTCGTTTGGAAATGAATTCGCGTTTTTATGAAGCCTGGGGCGGCTTGAGAAGAAAGTTCTTGAGATAAAAGTCGTTGCAAATTGAATGAGGAACATTTGTTGTTGTTTTTTTTTTTTCGTGTCTTCTCGAATTTCGTCCCTATTTTTGCATGTAACATAGTTGGGGCGTCCTTGTGAACCCTGGGGCGACTTGAGAAAAAAGTTCTTGAGATAAAAGTCGTTGCAAATTGAATGAGGAACATTTTTTGTTGTTTTTTTTTTCGTGTCTTCTCGAATTTCGTCCCAATTTTTGCAAGCAACGTAGTTGGGGCGTCTTTGTGAAGCCTGGGGCGACTTGAGAAAAAGTTCTTGAAATAAAAGTTGTTGCAAATTGAATGAGGAACATTTTGTTGTTTTTTTTTTCGTGTCTTCTCGAATTTCGTCCCAATTTTTGCAAGCAACGTAGTTGGGGCGTCTTTGTGAAGCCTGGGGCGACTTGAGAAAAAAGTTCTTGAGATAAAAGTCGTTGCAAATTGAATGAGGAACATTTGTTGTTGTTTTTTTTTTCGTGTCTTCTCGAATTTCGTCCCAATTTTTGCATGTAACATAGTTGGGGCGTCTTTGTGAAGCGTGGGGCGACTTGAGAAAAAAGTTCTTGAAATGAAAGTTGTTGCAAATTGAATGAGGAACATTTTTTGTTGTTTTTTTTTGTGTCTTCTTGAATTTCGTCCCAATTTTTGCATGTATCGTAGTTGGGGCGTCTTTGTGAAGCCTGGGGCTACTTGAGGAAAAAGTTCTTGAGATAAAAGTCGTTGCAAATTGAATGAGGAACATTTTTTGTTGATTTTTTTTTCGTATTTCCACAAATTTCACCACAATTTCACCATATCGCTTGCATCTTGAAGAAATGACTCTGTTGGGGGTGTTTTTATTAGGGTTGGGGTGGTTCGAGATAAAAATGTGTGAAACGATAGTTGTTGGAAAATTAAAATGGGGCATTTTTGTGTTCACATTTTTCTTTTGTAACTTCTCGAATCTCATCATAATTTTAGGAAATTACTGTGAGAGCTATAAAATGATCAAACATTTTTATGAGAGAACGGGGGTTGAGGGGGTAATAGCTCGTTAAGGTTTATTTGTGTCACTAAGTAGTCTTCTGTTAGTCATTCTAAGTGTTTTAAAATTATTATCGTTATTATTATGGTGACTCGGTATTATTTTTATTGGCGGGGAGAAGGGGGGGGGGTGAATGGATCTGCGGCGTTATTAGATTCACTCGTGAAGCGCTACGTTTTTATTTAAATAAATAAAATAAATATTGATGTAAAATTAAGCAAAAATTATTGCATAAAATTACATAAAGGAGTGATGACGAAAGAGGAGAGGGGATGTTGATCGATTTATTAAAAAACCTATTATAATATCGTAGATAGAGATACAGTAGTAAAATTAATTACTCGTGAATATTAATTAATCAGTCGATTAACTGCTGGTACTTTTCATCCGTAGATTCATGTTAAATCACATTTCATCTCACGGTGTTCAAAATGTCGAAGAGTCTTTACCTTTAATATCAAACATCTCAGCATCGGCGAAAGAAGACGTCGACGAAAAATTGGAAAACGGTATCGAAGAAAGCGAGTGCAACGAGACGATGGACGGAAGCGCGAACGGTTCGGTGGCATCGGGCGGCGTCATCGACGAGGTTGGTATTCCGGTCCGACGAGGTATTCTCCTCTTACGGCATCTCTCATGTTGAACAAATACGTTTGTTTTCCGCAGCAAATGGAGATATTCAAACGATTCAAGTGCACGAGTTGCCCGTACGTGACGAACAACAAGAGCCAGTACTTGTACCACAAGCAATTCCATCGTTTACGCGGTGCTCCGTTTAAATGCAATATATGCTCGTACAACGTAACGAAGCGTCATTTGCTGCATCAGCACTTGAAAATCCACGGCGTGAAGCGAGCGCAGTTCAAGAACTGTATAAACGACGCCGTCGACAAGGAATCGAACGAGGGTGGTTTGACGTTGAATACGGATATCGAAACGGCGCATTTGGCCGATATACCGTTGGTCTGGGTGCATAAGAGCGGCACGCTGACGAAGATGTTCAAGTGTCGGCATTGCCCGCACGTAAATTTACGCAAGTCCAATATCCACGAACACGAGAAAATGCATTTCGATCGCGTCCAAAGGTCGCCCAATGGTAGCGTGACCTCGAATCAGACATCCGTTCATCGATGTACCGAATGCAACTACGTTTGTAATAACGCCGGCGCGCTGGCGTCGCATTTCAAAGTACACCAAGGCGCCTTCGGTCAGATCTGCGCGTTGGCGGATTCGCGTCGCAGCGATGAGTCGCAAATGAAAGAGATCATCAAGTTGTTAAAGGAAGATGAACGTTTTAAGAAGGAGAGCGCGCAGGATGAATCGAAAAGACGCGCTTCGTCGGTGACACCTGTGGAAATATCTCCGGAGACTGAAACGTCCGTTGTGCCGGAGCAACGCGCGAATCCGCCCGATGAACGGAAATTACTGCATTTCTGTAATGTCTGCCCGGCGCGGTTCCTTTACATGAAGGATTTAGATTCGCATTCGCGGTTCCACAGCGCTCATCACGCGTTCAAGTGCAACTCCTGTACGTACAGCGCTCCTCAGCAGGCGCAGCTACTGGCGCATAAACGCGTGCATTCGCACGAGTACTACGAGAAGACGAACGTGATGTGCGTGACGTTCGAGACCTCGAAGGAGTATCCCCGCCCGAAGACTACGTTCATCGTCGAGAAACCCGGATTCCCTGGTTTGGGATGGATCGTCATACATACGAGCCAGAAAAAAGAAGATTCCGGTACAGGCGGTAAGCCTAAATCGGTCACCAAACAATACTCGTGTCATAAATGCCCGGCTCAGTTCTTCAAAAGCGTCGCCCTGCAGCATCACTTGACCTTACATGGCGGCAAAGACCCGTACCAATGTCGTAGCTGCGATTATCGCGTGAAAACCTACGGTAACCTGATCAAGCACGAGGCGGTGCACGGATTGGAGCCGCGTATGAAGGCCAAGGCTCTGAAAAATAAGAAACAATGCGCCAACACCAGCATTCCGTCGTCCGGAACGGAACTGTTTCAGCATCGCAGCGAGCAAATCATGAAAGAACAAACGACGCCGCCTCCGGCTTCGGCGTCATTAAGCGTTGATCCGGAGTTCGGCATCCTGATGCACGGATCTCCCGAGTTCATCTATCCGACGACGTTGAAAAATGGTAAAATGAAGGATAAACGATATAAATGCCATAAATGCCCCTCCGCTTTCGAGAAACGCGAACAGTACAAAATCCACTTGCCCCTGCATGGCGCCAAATACCGTTATAAATGCGAAAAATGCGATTACTCCGTGAAATATTACGCCAATTACGCGCAACACATGCGCAAACACGAATTCAACGAGCGGAGCTTATCGGAACGTCGAGCCAGTGTGGTTTCCAAAGCGTCCGAAGAGTCTGGTACAGATACGACGTCCGATTTGGGGCATATGACGAACGGCGTCGTGACCACGGATTCCGATAGCGTGGCGTATGCCTTGGAAAAGAACGATCCCGGTGTCGCGGAGGCGCTCTTATGCAACGGCAAGGCCTCCAAGACGTTGCATATCTCGATCGCCGATCAACAAGCCGTCGTCTTGATGCAGCAACGTGTTACCGATAACGTCAACTTGGCCGATCAGCTGCACCGGTGTTACTACTGTCCGTATAGTCATCAGCGCAAAGACGCCGTCGAGAATCACGAACGATGCCATTTTAATAACAAGGGATCGTACGTGTGCGAGTTCTGTAACTACACCGTGCCGCAGCCGCATTTCCTGCGCGAACACCAGAAGCTGCATTTTGGCAGTATGAAAGGTATCAAGGCGGAGGCGTTCATGAAGTGCGATAGACTCGAGATATGGATGGAAACCGAAGAAGGAAAGGTAAAGTTACCTCGTAATTGATGAGTTTTTCTCAATTGGCCCGCCCTATTTGACCAAATGACCACGGATTTGTGTTCTGCGACCTCGAAAACCTATTTTTGCACGTGTTACGTGCCACGGTAGAGTGATCATTCCACTTCCCTCAAAGTCCCGTTACCATTTTTAAATTGAAGCGAAAAATGACGTCGGATTCGTGTTCTGTGACGTCAAAAACCTATAATTTGACGTGCCACGAGATAAACTGGGAAAAGTTCGTATTCCTTTCCGAGGTTCCACCCCCTCAAACTCGGCAGACCTTGAAAATTACCCCGGATTCGTGTTCTACGGCATCGAAAACCCATACTTTGATGTATCACAAGGCGTATTTTCGCGTAATTTTTCTCCTCCCCTTCCCCCTACGACGTTCCACTTCCCTCAAACTCGAAAAATCTCAAAAATTACCTCGGATTCGTGTTCTACGACATCGAAAACCTATATATTGATATATCGCAAGACGTATGTTTGATGAATTCTCCCCTTCCCTCAACCACAAATGCTTGACCCTTCCCCCTCTACCATATAACATCTCCTCCATTTGGCTATTGAACGATTACTAACGACGGATCGGTATTCTTTGTCGATGAAAAGCTGCGAAATGATTTGGTATCGCGTAAAATTGAAGAATCCTGCGTTTTCCACCCCGCCCCCTTCTCAGCGCGGAAACTTCTACATCGGTATATTCTAAAGGTTATTTATTCCGGCAGGTACTCATATTCAAAGACAACGGAACGAATACGAAAACCGATACTCGTTTCGAACCGAACGTATCGGTCAACGAAGAAGACTCCGAATACAAGAAGATGTACGTGGATGTAAAAACCGGCGAAGAATTCACACCAAAGAAGCAATCTCCGGCGCCGGAGGAGGATAACCCGAATGCCAGCCCGGTCGCCGAGAAGCACATGCCTAAACCTTTCGAGCTCGCGTTACCGGTCAAATTATCCGAATCGTCTTCGTCATCGATGTCTTCGTATTGCTCGCCGAATCACGTCAAAGACGAGGAAATCCTCGACGACGAAATATACGACGACGACGTGAAAAAGGAGCCTATGGATTTCGAGGAAATACAACCGGACGACGACGACATCGAAGACGACGCCGATCAGGAGATGGATCGCGTGGACGAAGACGATATACAGGATTTAGAAGAAACTAGTATGCTTCCTGCGGAACCGGACGACGATATGAAAGATGATAACGATATTGATGAGAACACCGAATTGGGATTAGCTTCCGATGTCGAGTTTAATGACACGGACATGGACACGGAAACGGAAAATACAAACGGAGAGAATCCCAACATAACCGAATGCGTAGATAACGAAAATACCGTCGAACAAGATAAAAACGCGGAGCAGGTGATCGAAGAAGACGAAGAGAAGCAATTTAAAAACGTAGACGATAATTCACGCCTGAGCGAAAGCGATTCGGAAGATTCGGAGTCGTCATCGTCGGCGTCGTCATGTTCGTCGTCGTCTTGTTCATCTAAGTCGTCAAACGCCTCGTCAAACCCTTCCTCTAATGCGTCTACCGATGATGAAGATAGCAAAGATGTCGACAAGAAGTCATTAATTAATTCAAACAATGAAGACTGATATTAACTACGTCGTTTAAAGATATCACACAGTTTCCTGTTAATTGTACGTTTTTATTATTATTTTTGACTTTTTTTTTTTGTTTTTAACGGAAATTTTTATTGTTTTCGAGTTATCAAATCCGATACGTGGTGTTTTAAGCGAAATTGCGTAACGTTTCGGCGATTTTTTTTTTAATTCTGTCACAAATCGTTGAACGTTTTTTCATTTTAATTTAATTTTATTTATTTATTTAAAAATATTCGTATATTTAAATGTGTCTAGTAAATAGGGAATTTGACGTGTGTTTCTGAACCAAAATTTTTTTAGTTAATTTTATTTATATGTATTGTACAAAGTTAACCAGGTCGAGATGTTTTATTGTATTCTTCGTTATTTAGTTTAGTTCCTAAGAAATTTATTATTGCCAGTTCTTTTTCTTCTATTTTTACACCGTTACCTTTTGTTTTTTTCTTTTAAGTTCTTTGAATACTCGTTCGAATGGGATTTAATTCGGTTTATTAAAAAAAACATTCCAATTTGTCCAAACACGTATTCATCTTCGACGCGTATTCTTAAAATTATCGGTGTTTAATTTTTTTTTCTTCGAACGAAGCGTTTTTCTTTTCATTTAGTTTTTATCGTGCAGTTTTTGTATGTAAATTGTGTATATTTGGGAATTTTTAAGTTACGATGTGCGAATATTTAATTTACGAGTTTGAAAAATTTTCGATTTGTTTTATAATTTTTAATATTGTTTGGTAAATTATTCAGTTATGTTTTTATTTTATGTTTTTTTTTCCTTATTCGAACTTTCAAAGTAATAAATTATCGCAATGAAGGTGTTTGTTTGTTGATAACATGAACGAGTAGTTTGGGAAGCACTTGGTACGAATCACATGTGGTTCAGTTCGGTCAGTTCGTCTAGGTGAAATGACTAATGGGGGATTTACGTAAGAGGGTTGAATGAATGTAGAAAATTGTGCGATTTGTATAATGATATCAAGTTTATTCGAGTTCGTTTTATTGTAATTTCATATTATTTGTTTGTTGGAATTTTCGTGAATACTGACGCCGTGTTAGTGACTTGGTACGTGCTAAGTGTCAAAGTGTGTGTTCGTGTTGATGATCGCAGTGGCCAAGTTTGTGATTTTTATTTACTGTACGATGATTTCAAGTGTTATTAATTAATTAATTAATTATTTTGTTATTGTTACGTAATCGCAAAGATTTTTCTCTCGAAATCGAAGTGTAGATAACGAAAGTAAGGTTTGTTTACAAAAGCACTGTAACAGTTAGGCGCCATTTTGAGAACCCATTATCAACGTGCGATTACTTTGCCGCGAAAATGGACGAAACAAGTATTTGAGTGATGCGCGATAGTTTTTAAATTATTTGCTGTTTCGGTGAAATAATCGAAGTGGTAGTGTTTGAAATAAATTTAATGTTTTTACAAAAGATACACCTATATAAAATAATATTTACAAGATAGTTAACGCGTCGTTTTCAACGTTCATCTGAATGTAACGCTGAAGGTAAGTTTGAAGATCTGATAATTTATTTTTCAACTGGCGTACGCCGTTTAGTACGATATTTTCCGGTTTCAACGATCCGCAACTTTCGACAGTAAAAAAAAACTTGTTCGGTTTACCTTCCCAGTTATACGGTGCTTCGACTGTAATAAAACTTTGGTGTAATTTCGCGAAAATGGTTTCGTCGTAATGAATTCGTTACACTTAGTTACTTACATTGATCATCTTCCAATTCGGAATATTCGCCTTTTTGCCATTCTTCCGGTTTAGGGAATAAAGTATGTCTGAAAGCGTTATCGGGATCGTATTCGAAACCTACACTAGCGGTGGGATTCCATTTAGCGTGTTCTTTACCGAACCCTTTCTTAGCTATAGCTCGTAATTTCAATTCTTGGCCTTTACGTAACTTTACTATTAAGATATCTACGTAAAATAACAAAAATTAATGACATACGGTAACAGATATGATAAAACTTCGTACCGTCGGTTTCGCCGTACTCGGTAGCGTCGGCGTCTCGATTACGTGAGGTAACAGGAACAACGCGACCATCGCTGCTTTTCAAATCAGCCGACGTAACTAATCTAGTCTGATCATCGGTACATTTAACATCTAACGAGAACTCGACGCTGCATTCGGGACAGAAATCCGCGCAAGTGCAGTCCTACATATGAGAAAATAACTAACATGAATTCCCTCGGGTGTGTTGGTATTAGCTTGTAAACTCACTCTGGAGTATTGCATGCTGTCGAGGACTTCGTCCGATGTTAAAGGAATCAAGCCTACACGAGATGCTATGAATTCATCGCTCAGTACGGTAGAATTGGCTTCTAGTTGGACGTAATCTATCGCCATTGTTGGTGTTTCGGCGATAAATACTCGACGTAGGCTGTTCGCTACGCTGTAACGAGGTGTTTGATTAGTTGTGAATGAGGTATTTAGGTATTTTGAGTACTACCTTAGATCTGTATCTTCGACTTGGAATTTGATGCATTCCGCCGTCAAATCGGTGATGTGGACGGATGGCTGATTGGCGTAAGGCATCTTTAGTGTAATTCGATTAAGGAATGTTTGTGGAACGTGGAAGACCTTCTTGTATGTGTGATAGATTTTTTTAATGGATTACTACCGGAAATTACACAACTGTACAAGCTTTTTCATTATTTTTTCGCCGAAATTAAATTGTGTTTACAAATAATTTTGTTGGCTTTGAAGTGCGGAATAAGTGGTTAAACTCTTATAGATGTCGCTAAAGTCGTTTTAAGTAATTACCGTTATTACGTATTACAACTCGAAAATTTGATAATTATCATGTTTTTAAAA
This sequence comes from Maconellicoccus hirsutus, assembly GCA_003261595.1. Lineage (NCBI taxonomy): Eukaryota > Metazoa > Arthropoda > Insecta > Hemiptera > Pseudococcidae > Maconellicoccus > Maconellicoccus hirsutus. Next base: position 15,981 of record QBDW01002121.1, read on the forward strand.
TAATGATTTTAAATTTTTTGGTCTAAAAGGCGGGAAAATATTTACGATGAATATCTGATAATATAATTTTACCACAAAATGTAATATTCTGTATTTATATATTTATATGCTAATTACTATTGAAGTATTGATCAATGACCGTATGAAATGATTATCGTAAAGTCCACTTAGTGATCAGAGTGGGGATGACCTTGAATCAAAATTTAGATGAGTCACTTTTTTCAAGGGGGTGGAGGAAGGGATGAAAAAAAATAAAAAACGGCTAAAACATAAACCAATCGATAGAGCATCAAAATATGTACAATGTATAAAAAATGAGCTCTCTAAATCATTTAGGAGGGAGACCTCCCATTATTTGACCTTGAAAAATTTTGTCACGGTCGCAGCCCCCAAATCGATTTAGGAGGTCGTGCTTCGGCATGTACATGTAGTAAGTGCCCAAACAGTACCTTCTGGGGGCATCGATCTACCACCTCCCTCGCACCCCTTTTTAGCCTCAAAAAGCATGATTTTTGAGTATCTTTTAGAGGTTTTCAATCTTAGCGCATGTAAAACGATTAAAAAAATGGTTCTTTGTGGTGGTATTTTAGTTCTACGTTCATGAAAAACTCGGCTTGAAATGCAGGTACGAAGCTTTTTTTTATAATATAAACCTCAAATTCCAACGGAAGTTCGATTTTTGGAGAGTGCATATTAAAAACATGAAAAGTTCCTGGAATCTGAATTAAAATTTTTTCAGGGATACCCAAATGAAATATTGACTGGAAATTATTCTTATTGGCTCATCTGAAGATACTTCCTCTTTTACTTTATCCCTAAAATTTATTCCTTTTTTTAGTTTAGAAATAAAAGGGGGGATTTGTGGAATTTTTTGCATAAAACAATGCAGCGCCACCTATGGTGTCGTCAATGTACTACGTACTTCTTCGCTTTTTCGCACATTTTATTTCTGCGCAAGTTTAGACCTTGCATTCGAACTGGCTGTGTTATAGTAAATTGGGAATAATAATTTTGTCTCGCGACGTAATTTAATCAGTATTGTGAAGATATCGGTAATGTTAGGTTCATAGTTCATCTACATTGTTTGGTTACTAACGTTTGTTGTGATAAAATCGAGCGTTCGTTTGCAATCTACCCTACCGACTCCATCGTTTATCGCTTCACGTCGACAAATATTTTGCTTCGCTATGTCGAGTAATTCCGTCACCATATGCTGAACGATTGATAAAAGTAGCCTACCTTTCCAATCCGAAATACGACACGATTATCGAGGTGACAAAATGGACGCGGTAAGTTGAGCATTTTTTACGACAAGGTGCACTAATCACTTCAACTAACGTAATGCAATTCTTGAATTTTAGCCCACTCTGCAATACGATCCTCGCGTTGATGACTTCGGCTGTAAAACATTTATAACCGAGACATTCAAAGAAATCACATACGACGAAGCATTACTGGTGAGGTATTATCGCAGACAAGCCCTTCAACCGAATAGATCCACTTTACCGGCGGAATTCACGCAATACGTTCTACGTCATTTGGCCATCAGCGAAAGAGGATGTTGTCATTTTGAGAAAAAACTCGATCCCGAAATTCGCGAATATCTTAAGAAGCTCACCGGCTTACAAACCCGCGATGTATGTGTGGACGAAGTACACGCTCAAAGCACCGATAAACCGACCGGATTTCGGGGTATTTTTGTGAAATATTTCCTGCGTAAGGTGATTTATAACGTGAGAAACGAAAATGGTAGGTTCGAGTATGCGGAAAATTTCGCGTCTGTTTTCCCATTCAAAGTTTCACCGAATGTGGAACCGATCGATGTCGAAATATTTGATGTTTTCAACGATGAATTTTATCACCGCGTGCAGTCCTTTTTAGATGAGCATTTCGATGGCGAGGTAGCTCGAGATATGGTACGTAAATTTATATGGAATGTTTACCATTTCAAAAGTACCAAGTTTTCCGAAGTTGAGTTGGTAAGTAGATTGAAACGCGAGGTTTTTGATGAAGAAGTCGACCTCGACCAAGATTACTTGAGTACGTTTCCTCGTCTAAATAAAAACGGTATCTCGTGGATGAAAAAACAATACATGCATTATCAAAGGCTACGTAAAATTTTCGAAAAAATCGAAGAGCCGTTGGACGATTACACGGAGTTTTACTTTCAGACCTTACCCGAAGGTAATTTCGTCGATTTGTACGATTTATTGTCGCCTTCGTATTATCGCTGGAACAGTGAGAAATACTTTCGCGTTTTTTCTAAATATTTGTTTTTTTTCGCGCACGCTCTGAAAGAGGAATCGAATCCGGTGTTTTTCATCGACGACGTGCTATTCGAGTGCTTAAAGAGTTTGCACAAAGTTAAAACGTCTCGTGAAGATTTATCGTTATTCGTGGATATCGCGAAGTTATCATTGATACAGTTGCGAACCAAATACGATAACGATATCATGAACCTCTACAACGCTTATACCTTCGATTTAAACACGTTGCAAAATATCAAAGAGTACTTACTGAAACTTCCTAACATCGAAAATGTCCAGTTGGATGTGGAATATCGTACGGATTATTTACACGGTTGGATGTTATTTCGCATCGATGATGTGTGTTACGAAACGTGTTACTCGAGAAGAGATCGAATTGACGTGGAGAATTTCCTCGATCGGATTCTCTGCAGTGTACTATCCTCGGATGATGAACCAATTAAAAAGGTCGTCATTTATAACGCGTTTAAAGGACAGCAAACCGTGGTGGAGATGCCGCAGAACATCGAAACATTGAGGAATTTTGTTCGTTTAACGAATACATATAATTTCGATGAATATAATGACGCCGAAGCGACCGATGCATTTTTGACGAGAGATTTGGAAACGTATTTTGAACATTTATCCATTGATAGAAACTGACGTGTTCGTTATGTTGTGACTTGAAATGATTCTCATTTTTTATATTTTGTTACCTTTGTTTTTTTTATCTTTTTAGTCTACGTTTTATTTGAAATATCGTGTTATCGTTATTTTAAGCGGAGTATTTTTATTGATAAGAGATTTTATACGTATTTGAATGTATGTATCTTATTTTGAAGAAATGTACTCCTTATCGTGATTTTAATTTTTTCTCCATTTTTCACGAAATAAAGGCCGGAAATTGAATTGTAACTCAAATTCGTGGTCCGGTTGTTTAGTTGGTGCGGATTCAGCAGCATTTTTGGATTTTTCGTAGTTTCGGCTACGATCGACAATGTTCGGTTACGCTCGTGTAACTTCTTGACGCAAAATACGAATGAAGACAGAACGAATCACGAATTTTCGCGAAATAATTGTAAAAACGTGCAGGTTTCTACGTTGATGTTGAGTTTTAGCTGGGCCACGTTCTAACCAGATACGAAATATAAAAATAACGTAGATTATCAATTGTATATAATGGTTTTCGTAATTCGTTGCATGGTTAGTTCTTGTACCTTCATCTTGTTTCTTCACATCTCGAGTCTTGCGACGTTTCGATTGCGTTAGTTTTCTTAATTTCATCGTCGAACTTCGATCAAATACCTTTCGCGCAGGATATCGTTGCTAAAGTGCAAACCGAAGGTCTAAATTGAGGATTCGACGCCATGTTATCAACAGATACTGATTCTTTAATTGGAGATGATCATACGTAAGTAACGAAGTACGCAGTGTCGGTAATTGTTACTTGAAATATCGTGAGAGCATTAGACGAAGTTGAAATGTTAAGAATATACGAAATGAAATATTTTCAAGAATACACGAGACTAGTTCAAGTATATCGCTACCATGATCTCTTTTCAGGGATAAAGATGAATTGGTAGAGAAAGAAAATCTCGATTTGGCCATCGCTTTGTCGTTATCTGAAGCTGAATCCGAAGTATGTGTTGTTTTATTTTCAAGCATATTATTGATTATTCGTAACGGTACATATTCGATTTAAAAGAGCATTCCGGTCACAATTAATGATTTGTATTCGCCGTCACGTACTCGACGATCATGCCAAACAAGCATCGCGAACTACGCCCGAACAAATGGTACATCGGTTTCATCTCTTGGAAATACTCACTGTTCGGTGAACGCTTTCGATGCCGCTGTGAATGGAAAATCACCGATGGATTTGGGCAAAAATAAGAATATAGGTACAGGTATGTTTGTATTTTGGAGGAGATTCAAAGGAAAGTGTTCTGAATTGGTTACGATTTGATGTAGTGTTTCATGAAAGAAGAAAAAACCATTGCGAATTAATCGAAGAAGTGCTGGCGGCGTTGAACGCGATGCAAGAACTTTACATGAAGCAATTCGGAAGTGAGGCTGAAGTGAACAGAATCAAAGATTCGATGGTGTTGATGGAAATAAGAAGGAAGAAAACTCAAGAATTTTTACAAGTTGGTGTTGTATTTGTGAAAAGGTTCTATTTTCTACGAAGTAATTCATAGATATGTTCAATATTTCTTTTTGATTGCAGTTCAAATTAAAGTGTGATCAAGCACTCGAGCAACTGCATCGATTGAATATTGAGAATGGTCTGTTACCTCGAACTGTGATGATGGGTCAATGGCAAGTAGTCTCGTCGAATTGCTCTGTTGGTGGCGAAAATTCACTGAAAGTTTCGACCGCTCGGAGCCCAACACCGCGGCAGCCGCCAGTTAGCCCATGTACAGCTACGTCGATATCTTCGTTAGCATTGAGTCCCGATAAGCATTTGCTTGATCGGGATGAACCTCTGGCTGGACATTTAGCCGCGATGACATTAACACCGCAGCCTAAAGATGATGAAATCGGCGAGTTGATTTCGTTCGATTGATTCCGCACCTCGGAATTAGCAGGTTAGTTGGTTTTATTCTACGTTTCGAATACGAATGATGAGGATTTGTTTTCTCGATGCGATGGCGTGTAGATGGTGTAATTATTTATCGCTGATGCAGCTTATGCCATTTCAACGTTTTTTCATCGCATATCAAAATCACCAATACCAAAGATCCCGTTGAGAGTTTATAGCAAATTTTACGTAATTCAGCGGTGAATCATGCGTGGCGTTCGGGATGTTGCAAAATAGTTGCTTGCGTTTTTTTTAGATTTTTTTTGTAAGGAATTTAATGTTTTTGTGGTGTTCTATAGTGTTTATTATGTTTGTGTTACTTTCGTTGTCTGGTTTTAAATTTTCGAACGTGGATAGTGAGTTTTTAAAAAATTGATTAATTTATGTTACGATTTTTATACGCTTTTCATTTATATTTATTTTTCATTTTTCTTTATTTCTATTGCTTTTTGAAAATGGATAAATGTAAGGAAATACGTTGGGCGGAAGTTTAGTTGCAGAGAGAGATTTCCCAAATTTTTAAAATTTACCTCATAAATTATATTTAACAATCCAACTAAGAGGATGTTTCGTAAGTAGTGCACTCTTATTTTGATGTGAAAGTACTACTACTTGTATTACAAGAGTGCCATAATGATTGCCTACTCTGGTGGTTTGAAAGGAGAGTAATTACGCGTTATGCATTTATGGAACACACTTTGGCACTAGATGTATTTTGGTTTTTTATTGAAATCACCATCAGGTGAAATATGTATATTTTAGCTGTACTCGAAATTTAGTTTTTTCTACCCAAAAACAATCAACGAAGAAAATTCTAATAATTTATTAACGTCTTGTTTCATCGTACCTACGAAGTGACGACTTCTTCACAAGATACCTCAAATAACGCGATATTCATTTGTAATGATTTTTCCAACATTTAACGTGGTATTCTCCTCTGTAACTTCATCAAAAACTTCAAAGCCACGTGGCACAACTTGTTCTTCAACGAATAATTTAACCAAAATGTTCAGTCATCTAGAACGCTATCAAGCCAATCTTCGAGATCGTCCTCTTTCTTCGGAGATTCCTTAACTTCGAGAGATTTGATGTGATGTAATATTTGAGTGGTAGGAGATGAACTACGTGGTTTCTCTTCGGCCTTTTTGTCTGTGCTAGTTTCATATCGCGATGCAGTATCTAAAGCTTTTTTCATGGCGCACGATTCAGCCTCCATATCCATCGCCGCAATTTCCTCTCGCTGTAATAAATTAATGATCAGTGAAATGCTTACGGTGGAAAAGTAATCGAACGATATTACGTACGGAGAAGTACTCTTTCGGTAATTGTTGCCTTTTGTAGAATGGTATCGTAGATAAATCTTCAGCCAAGGTTTTCATATTTAGTACGAATCTGCTCGTGGTTGGAATATTCAATGATCGCCATTCTTTTTCCGACCGAAATTGGAAGTGACTTCCCTCTGAAAGTGTGCATTGATAGTTCGAGATGTTTGAAACGTCGAGTAGAAGTGATACGCCGATACGTACTTGATGCTTTTGTTTTCTGGAACTCACACGGTTCGGATTTTTCCATAATTACGAGCGGAATTGCTTTAGAAATAATGAAAAGTTATACAATTGTTATCTTATCAGTGAACTGAAATTTCATGCCGCCAAAAACAAGAATTTGTTACCAACTGAAAATAGTTAAAAATGAAGAGTTGTGAAATTCGAATGAACGATTATGCCCGTTCATATCAATGCATTCTCGAAAATCATGAATGAAGAGAAGCGTGCAACTGCCTTAGATAATATAATAATATAGACCGCTCTATTGTATTCTGAACTTCTACAGTAACAGCAAAGTGAAGCCAACATAATTCTAGAGGCCTAAGCACAGGAGTGGCTCTGCGCAATGCGCGAGAGTGATTTTGTTGGTGTATTTGTGGTAACGTTTGGTAGTGTGTTGCAATTTTTTCCCTTCAACACTTCTGTGTCCTGCGCGCGCATTTCTTTTCCTCTTCTGTGCTTATGCTCCTAGAATTTATGTTGGCTTCACTTTAGCTTTCATAAGGTAGAGAGATCTATATTATTTATTATTACATTGTCTAAGGCAGCTGCAAACAACGAAACAAGAAACAACAGACTTATCGTTATCATTGTATTGAAAATTACATAATTTATGACGAAGTTTATCCTTATGCACTTTCAGCGGTGTTAATCGCATTTTATAGTGATTTGCTGTGTTTAAATTGTGATGTTTTTCGTTACCATTAGTTAAAGGAAGAATTACAGCGTTTACAATTCATCATGTTTCGTGCCCTTGTAAGTATACTTCTTGTAGATGTTATCGATATTTGTTATGGAAGTGTTTTGTTACTGATTGATTTTTTTTCGCTATAGATTTCTTTCGGTATTGGAGTTTATGTCGGCGTTTATGTTGCTCAGAATTACGAGGTAAGATCGATGGAAGTGTTCTATTAATGCAGTGGTCGTTTGTGGTAATATTTTTTCTGTGCAGATTCAGAAGGTAGACGAGCCGCAGAAAATTTTCGAAAAAATCAAAGCTCTTATTGAAGAATCGAGTGACGCGAAAAAGAAATGATTTTCAAGCGGAAGTGAACGAAGGATGCAGTGCACCGTGTACGTGGATGTGCTGGTCTCATTTTCTTCGCCGGTGTTTCAATCCAAGTTGACTAGTTGCTTCGTTGATTCGCTTTTAGTCATGTAAATTGCGTTTTATTAGGTTTTTGTTTTTATGCTATAGCTCTCTAAGGAATGTAATTATCCGTGTTTTAAGAATTAAAGAAATGATATAAACGGGAAAAAATTTATGTAAAATAATTTGTAATTACATTCTTAAGTAATGCTATATCTTATTCGTACAAATATACAAATTAGTGTAAAAAATCAATGCCAATTAATCATAGATACGTTAAACCACCACCGGAATACTCTATTCGTACTTGAGGCTCGGCGAAAGCTAACCAATCGGAAGCGTGAGTTGGAAGTAGACCTAGAGATTGGCATTTGTAAAGCGCTACACCAACGTTTACGATGTTACCGATGAAATATACGATTTTTTGACTAGCAGCGTGTTTTCCTTCGATCATTTTGAAGGCTGTAAGTCGTAATAAGTTAAAGATACGCGTAATGAAAGATACAAGCTGTTGTATACAACATACCTTGACCCACGGTAAATAATGCTTTGACTGAGCGTATGATAATCATGCCTATCATCATTATAGGGAAAATCGATATCGAGTTACCGGCCATGTAAACTAAGAACATGTTCATTGGGACCTACACAAATTACGAGGGTTTTTAGTCCAGATGTACTTCGTCGTGTATGTTTAAAAGATAAGTAACCTGTTTGATGGGACCGAGCGCCAAATCCCATGATTTCTTTATGATCAATCGAGCGGAATCGGATTCTTTAGCTGTTTCTATCTGATTGTTGCCGATTGATGAATTATATCCTGGAGGCGAAGGTAGCTCTGATCTTTCACCGCGAGTTCTATAATACGTGATCGCGTCAGTTTATATTCGCAATTGATAACGTGAATTAGAAGCACGATTACCTGGATGAAAAATCCAACGACCATTTTAGAACATTTTCATCTAATTTGGTAACGGTGCCCGTCATCGTGAAGATGGTAATAATTCAACAAAACAATTTAACCTAGTAATTAAAATATTAAATAACAATTTTTTACAAATTCACTAAAATGTTGGCGTTTATTTGATAACAAGTTCATTATCGATTGTCGTTTGTCATTGAACGAGAAATTTCACGAGTTTGAATCGTTCGTTTCTTTTTTCAGGTGTTTTTCGGTTGGTAACACTGAAATGGAATCGTCGTTTGATGAGCGCATGCGCGTGAGAGCAACGCACGCAGTTTTTGGTTGCATTTTGAAGAGAATTCGAAAGATTTTGTAATTGTCAAGTCTAACGTCGAAATGTGAAAATTACGCGATAAATTTCGACGTGAAGGGAAAAATCGCGAAAATGAATAATTTTCGAGAAGAAGATACGATCAAACTATGTATCGAATTATTATCTCAATTAACGTCTCCGAATAGGAATTCAGACAGTGATAAATCGCTGTCTCTAGGTGTAGACGACGTTATCGAATCGAATTTAATTCGTGTACGAAATTCGTGGTCGTATAGAAATCTAAGACTCGAAGATGGTATCGAATACTCTTGGATTATGGTCGATTCGAGGTAATTCATTTGTTAATTTCTCACTACTATAGGAATTCCTGTAATATATATCGTTTCAGGAGCAAGCACAGATGGCATTTCGTGTACACTTGCATACAACTCTTACGAACGACGTGCGACGTTTTACAAAGCACTCACGACGAGAAAGTGAAATTATTGAGTGTTTCTCAGAAGAAAGCCATCGAGGGTAGTTTCCAATTCGTTGTTTCGTTAGCATTGCTACCGAATTTATTACCTGGTGTAGGAATATCGCCGGAAGCGAAATGTAAACATATTGGTGATCTTGGGGTCGAAAACTTGAAAGATTTCGCTGTAAGTGGTCTCTTTTTTCGATTTGTTGCAGTATTTTAGTTTTAATGATGTAAATTCCAGAAATATAGAAGGCTGTGTTTCGTAATTGATGCGATTTTATATCTAAACGAAAATGACGTCTTTCATGAGATTATCGCTTCGAAATACCTCGAAGATGTGTTAGCTGCGTTAATTCAACTGGCATTTGTACCGTTGAAGAAACCCACCGTTGAAGATGAATCTTTCAAAGGATTTGATTACGTCGATGATGATTTCGAAATAAAACATATGTCGTTCGCGATCTGGAATAAATTGTCTTCGAATAAGAATAAATACAGGAATTACTTATTATCTATGCAGAAGCAAACATATCGTCCTTTGGTGATTAAGAAATACCTGTTGCTACTCGATACCAAAGTAAATCTTTATTTTGTAGTGATTAACCGAGGAGTAGTTTTAATGGAGTTTTCTTCACAGAAATCGCCTCGTTGGATGAAGCAAAATTTATCTAAATTATTAACCGACGTAATCTTGGAAGATGGAGGTGTCGTGGCATTGATCAGAGCCATAATCGAAGTTGACTCGGATTCACCTTTACAATGGTCTCATTGCGACGTCGTTGCTAGACTTATTTCAAACACCGCTTTGAATTTAGATCGAGAACGGTTAAAATTATTCGTTCCTCAGGTAATTTCCTTGATTACGTCAAGATGTGGGAAGCTCTTCTAATCATCTTGTATTATCCAGATGCTTAAAATATTAAGCACCGCTAGGAAACAACAATACGAGCTCGTTTACATCCAAGTGATCAGTTTAGCTGTGAAGCTTATGATTAACGAGAATCCTGTCTCAGCTACGGAAATCATTCTAAAAGAGGTTCTCCAGCCGTTGGAAATGATTCGGTCATCGAACGAGGACCGAATTAGTACGTCTATCGAGGAATTATATAATTTATGCGTGCTTCCTACCAATACTTCGAGTGCTGTGCCAATCGATATCGTAATCTCCGCGATATTCGTTTTATTCAAAATATACGCCAAAGTTAAAGTGAGTAATTGCACTTTTTGTTCTCTTTCCATCCTCATTAATCCGGTGTACCTTCAGGATAGCGTTTCTTATTTGAAAACACCCGTCAAAGAATTACTAGCGAAATTCGTCTTGGAAGCGGAACCGCACAATTTGAGCGTAGCTTTTGATTACGTAATTTTCAACGAACCTCGAGATCCAATAGTTCGATTCCCCGATCAAGTTAAATTTATTTTCACGGCCAATGGCGGTGTTTCCGTTTTGAACGAAGAATGTGATAACGGTCTGATGGAAAATGGAGTCGTATTGTTGGATTTGATCAAAGTACGAAGTAATGTTTGGTGTAGTATGTTTTATTAATTTTCGTGGCATTTCGTAGAATTTAAAAAACAACGATCGACCGGTGAATTCATTGTTTGTGTATTTGCTTCGTAAATTCATCTCGTTGGATGGAGAAAACAACGCAGAGAAACGTGTCATCGCGATGTTGCTGTTGACCGAGTTATCCCAAAATCAAACCACATTGAAGTAAAATTAAACATTAAATTTTGTCGATTTTCGAAAATTACTTGAGGATTTTTACGCAGGCAAATACTGAAAAATTCCCAAAACATAATCGAGTTCATTAAAGACCTGTTAGTCGCGAATTCGAATTCGGAAACCAATCACGATGTCGTCTGCGTTTGTTTAACTTTCCTCACCATGGTTCTGTACGATTTAAGGAAAAAGAAAGACGTTAATTGGAAACCCCTGGATGATTTGAAGACACCGTTGGAAACTTTGAAAAAAAGTACTTCAGGCGAAGTTAAAGTATTAGCGATCGAGGTCGGTATTATCGCGTATCATCGTTTTTGTGATTTCACTCAGACCGATGTTTCGTTACAGGTTTATAATTTAATTAGCACTCGTTCGTTGCTGGGAAAGGAGAACGGCGAAGAGAAGAACTCATCGAAGAAATACCGTCCGCTTGCGAAGAAGCGTTTGCGAACGCGTGCCACGATCTATTACCAGTTCGAGCTCACGGTCTGATGGAGCTCATTGGGTTACTTTGTAAAGGAGACGTTGAAACGATGGCCAAAATCGACAAGATATTGTGCCTGTTTCAGGTAAATTCTTGCCATATTTTGATCTCGAGTTTTACTACAATTGCCACTTCTGATGCAGGAGAATATGAAAGATGCCGATAGTTATTTGTATCTAAGAGCCATCGAAGGTCTTGCGACTATCGCGCTTTTGAAACCCAATAAAATATTGCCGTTTTTATGCGAAGAATTTACCATCTGCGCAGATACCGAGACTAGGATGAAATTGGGTGAAATTTTAATGCGAACGGTGAAATTACTCAGTGAGTTGAATTGTGACGTTATGTTAATTAAGACGCCGAGGCGTTGAGACGGAAACCAACGAAGTCTAAAATTATCGAGATAGACGTTGTTTGGTCTCAAGCTGCGAAATATTTAATCAAGACATTTATTTCGTGTACGAATAACCTTCGATATTTATTTCGCAGGAGATTTTGTACCGTCGTATAAGCATTTATTAGTGAATACATTTTTGAACGGTGCCAAAAGCGAAGATTACCTAATAAGAGCATCCAGTTTATCTAATCTAGGCGAACTTTGTTTCATGTTAAAATTCAACATCGAAGATATAGTCAACGAGGTAAATTGTATGACTTGTTTATTTCGTCGCGGTTGATTTACTTTTCAACCACTCAATTCCGTCTTAGATTTTATATTGCACCAGAAATATCGCCTTGAACGATGCTAATCCAGAAGCTCGAAGAGCCAGCGTGTTTTTGATTTCGTCTCTGCTTCGTGGACTCGATACGTATATGTTCAAAGTAAGTATTATCGGGATAATTTTACAAATATCGTAGTAATTTCGTGCTCGTCTAGGTTTTGGAACCTGTTTTATCGGATTTATATAAAACGTTGAAGAAGATATACTCCGACGATCAAGATGAGCCGACTCGTATACACGCGAAAATCTCGTTAGACGTGTTGAACGAAAATACAAAATCGTTCTTTAATCCGGAGCCGAAATTTGAGAAGAAAATACACGTTTTACGTCCATTTTAGAACATCCATGTTAAGGTATGTAACAAACGTGTGGTATTTTTGCGATTTATTTATAATGTAAACAAGATCATAGAAATAGTAGAAAATACACGTAGAAAATGAAACAAAAAATTACCCTCGTGAGAAGAAAAAAGGAAAGAGGGGTACTCGGTATCACCAAAATTCATCGGAATCGTAACCGCTTTGATTATCCTTCATGTTTTCGGTTTTCATCAAAGAACTGTAACTCCTGTAAATAACGCCGAAATAGTAATGAAATGTATAACGTGATACGAAGATTTACCTTAATTCAGCCTCCTCTTTTTTCTTTTTTTCTTCGGCCTTTTCTCGTTCTTTTTGCTCCCTTAGTTGTTTTTTCTTTTCCGCTCGTTCTTCGGCGTCTCGTCTCTCGCGTTGTTCGCGTAAATCGGGATGTTGTTCGGTTTTCGTTTTTTCCAGCCTGTTCACGACGGGATTTTGTTTTTCTACTTTTACTTTATAAACCTATAGAAATAGAAATAAGAGGTAAGCGAATATTTTCGAGGCGACGATCGAGAGTTACGTACTTCGTTATCGTTGAAAAATGATACTTGGCCGACTTCCATGCCCGGTGTTTTTTTCAAATTCGCCCACATCGTGTAGACGACGTCAACCTCACTGAGTTTATGGCCTTGAATACTATTCGCTTTGACTAGTTGACAAGCATCGTTGATTACTTGTTGCGGTACGTCTTTGATTGTTTGACCCTACAAGAGAACAGAATGATGAAAAGGTTCGAAAGCGAGTAACGAGATTGCGTACCGGATTGAGTCGCAGGTAAACGTGAGCCGATGAGAGTTTATCGACGTGGAACCAAACGTCTTCGGGCCAGCCCCATTTTATTAATTCTTCATCTGTCGAAGTAACGAAGTAATGAGTCATGTGCACGTGTTGGTGATTAAATGGAACTTACTTTCGTATTTATCTTTTCCCATGAAGTACGTCGCCGGCGGAGTGACCGCTGTGAAGAGACTAGCGTGAGATTATTTATCACAGGGTAACGTGGTGGAGTACTTACCGTTGTTGGTGAAATAGAAAACCATATCGGATGTCGCGTCAAGTAGAATCGAGTGCGTGGTGAAGGGAGATGATTATGAATGCATTATTTGAAGCGATGTATTGAAGAGAATCTACTTGACGTGATTTTACTCTGGAGTTTTTTTCAAACGCGGAAACGTAATGCGAGTGATAACGAAATGAGGTGAAATTGTAATCGTTTGTGAATACGTTGTAAAAAGCGTAGTTACAAATTGTGTCACGAAATGAGTTGTTTTTTTCTGGTTTGAGGTAGCGCTACTGTCGGCGAAAAGAAGTACCAGGTTTGAATTCTGTTTGGGTGGTTACGTGATTGGTGGTCGATAGAAAATATTTAAATCGTTCTTTGATAAGAAAATAATTAATTAGAAACTGTAATCTTTTTATTATGAAACTCGAAAAACAACGAACGTCTTGCACACACAAAGGAAACTCAAGAAGCATTAAAAAACATACATCTCATACTACAGTCAAAATCACAGAAAAAGAAACTAACTATAACAAACAACAACATAAGTAAATCAGTACGAACTAGAATAAAAATGAATCGAAACAGCCAAACTTAAATCTTATCTTCCGTCGCTCCCTTCTCATTAGTTGTAGGCAAAAACGGAAACTAATGACTAAATTATAAAAATAAAAATAAACAATACATTTGCAAGAAGTAAATAGACAACAAAAAATGTAATTAACATAAATTAATTAATACAAAAATAAACTCAACACAAAAAACGCTTTTTCCGCGTACCAGAAAAACGTTGTAGAAAACTTGAAAAAAACAAAGGAGAAAGGACCCATGAACACTCGATGATCCGAAAACCTCGGGCTAGGTTAAACTTCTCCAAATAGAAAATATCAACTCCACAACATTAGGTAGGTAAACTACCTATTTAAGCTCATCTATGTTTACATTTTACTCAAAGATTCTTTCACTCCCTCCTAAACATAGCATAAAAACCTGGAGTATAGAACTTAAAATAAAACCAACAAACTGAACGTCACGCTCGTCTTTAAACTGCAAAGTAATAATAAGTAATAACACGATTAAGCAACCAAAAAAAACTCTTATTCTTTTCAAACTGAAAAAACAACGTAACTCCTTTCAAACTGCAAAGGATTAAAAAAAATAAAAAATAAAAATAAAAAAAACAATATCAAAAATCTTTGAAACATCTATAGTTCTTGTTCAATCTTCACTTCAATGTAATGCTGCAGCTGTACCACTATTGCCACGATCTAAAACAATCCAAAGAAAAACAAACGAACCAAATTTATACTCTATAGCTTATAGATTACGCATCTATTCTTTATTCAACTAAATTTTTCCGAAATTTAACAAATGCAGGTTCAGGTAAGGCTTTCGTTAAAACATCCGCTACCTGATCCTTGGTTGAAATCCACTCTAACTGAATTTCTTTACTCAGCACCAATTGTCTAACCAAATGAAAATGCAACTTGACCAGATTCTAAGGGATTTCACCACTTCTGATTTCGCCGCGCATATGGCAGCCTTATTGTCCCCAAACAGAATGGATGAGCACCCTCTCTTATACACCACCTTCAACATATTCCTATAGTACACTAAATCCTTACAAGTCCTTGACATAGCCACATACTCCGCCTCCATTGACGATGTTGCCACTGTCCTCTGTCTCTTGGTACCCCATTCAATGACATCTCCATATAAATATATGACATATCCTGAGGTTGACAAGCCATCCGGATCATTCCTACCTAATGATGCATCACTAAAACCGATCATACTCTCTTTGCCAGATCCTTTGAAGACTAACCCCATTTTTCTAGTATTTTTGAGGTATTTAAAAACTCGCTCTATTAATATCCAGTCTTGCATATCATAGTTACTTTGCTTTCTACTTAGCAGGTTTACAGCATATGAAATATCTGGCCGAGTACAACCTGCCAAATATAACAAAGCTCCTACTGCCTCGCGATATGGAATTATTTTTGTCAATTTCAACTTTGATTCGCACTTCACCGATTTCTCTGACTTTTTCACAGCTTGACTAGTACGCATTGGAGTACTGCACTCAAAAGCTCCCTCCATTCCAAATTTTTCCAGCATTGAAGAAATATATTTTTCTTGGTTCAGGTACATTTTCCTATTTTTCAAATCCCGTTTAATTTCAATTCCCAGAAACTTTCTCGGCTCACCTAGCAGTTTCATTTTAAACTCGGAACATAACTGTCTTTTAGTTTCTCTAATTTTATCTTTGTTATTCCCCGTAATCAAAATGTCATCAACATATAACAAAAGTATCACCATGTGTTCTCCTCTGTGCCAATAAAAAATGCATGCTTGGTGATCATACACTTCAAAATTTAATTTTTTCATTGCTTCCTTGAATCGCAAATACCAACGTTTAGGACTAACTTTTAGTCCATACAAAGCTTTCTGTAACAGACATACCTTATCCCTGCGATCTCTTTCGCTAACATCCATCCCATCTGGAATTTTCATATAAACCTTTTTCTCTAACTTACTGTTTAAGAATGCGGTATCTACATCCATTTGCTCTATCTTCCAGCCAAAATTATTCGCTACTACCAGTAGAAATCGAACTTCACCGATCGCAGCTACTGGTGCGTACACCTCCGAGTAGTCATACTGGTGGTGGTCTTTGAAACCTCGAACCACCAGCCTCGCTTTATAGCGAACTTCGCCAGTATTTCCGCCTTCCTTTCTGGCAAAGACCCATCTCGAGTCTATAACTCGAGCCTCCTTTGGTCTTCTCACCAGCGTCCAGGTCTGATTGCTCTTGTGTGATTCAAACTCGCTAATCATTGCAACTTTCCATTGCTTTCTATCGGGCCCTGCCAACGCTTCAGATGCACATGATGGGACATGCTTTATCTCACACATCAGAGCAAAATAATCTGCCTCCAAAGCTTTTGCTTTATGCATGTCGTCACCATCACCACACTGATGTGCATCCTCAGCAGCCCATTCTTTCTCTACTGCTTCTAGCAGTGCTGCATCAATTCTATTCCGATTAGCTGGCAGGTCGAGTTTGCTTCTTTTCAACTCAAGAGCACCTTCACTTTCTGATCCTGGACGTTTCAAACCACTTGACTCTCCTCGGTAAGAGTCCCTGGTTTGGGAAATACCCAAGTCTATCTCAAAACCCTGGCCAGCTACGGTAGGTGTACGACTTATTTCTTTTCCTGTTTCAGAAACAGGAAACCCATTTTTCTCAAAGAAATCCTCTCCATAGACATCTTTAAAAACAACAGACTCCGTGAATGTTACATTGCTCGAATTTACTATTTTCCTCGTCTCTGGTATAAAAACAACCCAGCCGTTTGATCTACTCCCTAACAAAATTCCTTTTTGACCATCTTTTTCAAACTTTTTTGTCTTACTCTTTGAATGAGGTATTACTACAAAAACAATACAACCAAACCGTCTTAGATATTGCAAATCTGGTCTCCTTCCTTGAAATTTTTCGTAAGGGCTAACCATTTCCAAACCTTTATGTGGCAGCCGATTATGCACGTGAATTGCATGTGCCAACGCATACTCCCAAAATTCTAGCGGTAGACCACAATCTAACAAAATTGCCTTCACCTTTGTTATTAAAGTTCTGTTTACTCTTTCGGCAGTTCCATTTAGCTCTGGTGTATCAGGAGGAGCAGTTTCAACCCAGATGTCCTGCTCTCTGATTAAATTTTTCATCCCATCCGTCAAGTACTCTCTACCTCCATCAATACGCAGAAAATCAACTTTTGCGTTTGAATTTCCCAGTAAAGATCGACTAATTTTAATAAACTCTCGAAAAGCATTTTCAACCCCTCTTTTATCTACAATTGGGAAAGCCATCGTATACCTTGAGTAATCGTCAGTAAATGTGACGATGTACTGAGCATCATTAAAGATACCACAAGGCTTTATCGGTCCCATTAGATCACTATGAACTAGCCGAAGAGGAGTTGTAAACCTAAACCTCTTTGCCTGATGAGGTTGTCTAGTGATTTTAGACAACCTACATACTTCACAATCCTTCAATTCGTCTTTGAAATCAACATTTTTCAAACATCTTATCCACTTTTTCGCTTCTCGAAGATACTCGACTGACGCATGTCCGAACCTAATATGATAAAGCAATCCCAGTTTTTTTCGTAAACTTGAGTAATCTACTGTTTTTAGATTACTCAAATCCTCAACAGATACCTCTGCTCCTAATTCCAGAAACTCTTCAAATTCCTCATCAGGAACTGGTTTCTGCTTTGGATTTTCAGAACTCACATAATTGTGATCATCATTATTATCAACATCTTCCGGTGCAGCAACCTCACAATATGAATGTTCCAGTTTGCTTACAAAAGAACTCTTTTTATCATCCCCCAATTCTAAATTAAACCACCAATAACCATCCGTAGATGTTCCTCTTAAAATGAGTATACCATTTCTAAATATATCACAATTCTCATTATTTATAACAATCTCGCATCCAATCTTCGTTAATTGTTTAAACGATAACAAATTATCGCTCATGTTTTGCGCAAATAACACATTTTCTAACGTGAGTAGATTATTGTTCCAACCCTTGACTTTAACCACCCCGATTTTTGTAGCAGCTATATCTGCCGATTCACACTTATTCGCACTTGAGATCCAAATCGGCTTGTTTAACACATTTACATTTGATAATACCCGTTCATCTTTCACGAAATGATCGGATGCTCCCGAATCTCCAATAAAACTAATTGAATCTTTATTGACATATTTGTTCAATTTAAACGCACCTTTATCTCTCGTTGTTGCAATACGCGCCTGACCATTCCTTTCCGACGATAGACTCCTGCTCCTACTTGAGCTCCGAGTACTTGAAGTACTGCTCGTTGAATCTGAACTGGTAGACCTTCGCCGTGCCTTCCTTACGCTTTTCTTAGCCTTCTTCTTATTACTCTTCTTGTGTTTTCTGTTTTTCTTTGGACACTGGTACGCAAAATGCCCTGTTTTGTCGCAAGCATAACAACGCCTGGGCCCATTTCCTGCAACATTCCCTTTAACTTTAAACTTCCTATAATTGAAGGGGTGAGTGGAATAAGGGCCTCAGTTCAAAAACATAGTTTTGAGATAAATGCGTTTGAAGTTTTAGTTTTGTTGCAAGTTAGGAAGTACTCAACGTATCAATTTGAGGTTGGTTTTTTTTTGTAGTTTGAAGTCTTGGCTACAAGTGGGAGTACTTATTTTTCGAAAAATATATCGCCATCTTGCCAAAAAAACGAAATTTACGTCGCAACCTCGGAGGCACTTTTTCCATATTTTGGTTTTTATTTGGTTTTTTTGAAATTTATATCATTTTTGCACGTTGTAATGATATTTTACCACATAGAATTATTAAAAAGAACCATTGGAGACGAGGTTTCACAACCTAA
Organism: Maconellicoccus hirsutus; assembly: GCA_003261595.1. Classification (NCBI taxonomy): domain Eukaryota; kingdom Metazoa; phylum Arthropoda; class Insecta; order Hemiptera; family Pseudococcidae; genus Maconellicoccus; species Maconellicoccus hirsutus. The sequence goes on from QBDW01002121.1 coordinate 34,866, forward strand.
CCTGCAGAAAAAACCATTGTAAAACCTGAAATATTGTACATTTTCACTTTTATACGCAGTTTGATTTTCTTTTGAGGTACATTCAATACTAAAAAAGCTGAAATGAAAATACACACTCCACACTACATGTTTTTATGGAAAAATTTGTTCCAAAAGTACAAACGTTTATTTTAAAAATTAATTCACAAAACATATTCATGAGAAATTTACGAAACATGTAAAATACGTCCAAAAATAAAATAAGGTAAGGAATATTACGACATAAAAACATCAGTCATGGGTATTATAATCACGATTTAAAAAATAATATTACTGTAAAAAAGTACATCAATCGTCAGTATCTTTATTATGAGTGTTGTTAACATCGAAGTAATGTTCTAATACTTCGATTTCATCTTGTGTGAGATATTTGTAGAGGGCTTTAACATCTGCGACTTTCTTCACATTAAGGCCAGGTGCAACAGCTGCATTTAACGTAACATTCCTAAACGATCCGGATTGCAGAGTCGCTGTAGTAAAGTATTGGAATTCTGTCCACTTTCCTCGGACATCGGCGTACGTTGATGATGCAAATAATCGGCCGTTATGATATCGCAACTGGTTGTAGGATTGAATCTTGAATACATCCCCTTTCTTGATACCTTTAGGTTTTTTTAAAAAGAATCCTTCTAAAGCCTGTGCCCAATCTTCAAACATGGATGTATCATACTTCATCTCAAATGGCGATGGATTGGTGCGAGCTTCAGCAATCAATCTCAGCAAGTGTTGAACGTCAACGATGCGTGGTACTTTTTTCGTTTTCTTTCGAACTAAACCAAAGTTGGAGTCGCAAATGTTGAATGAATGGCCTTTCACAGGAAAGACGTGCAGTATCTGTATATTGGGATGCACTGCACTCAGCCAGCAGCAAAACTTCGTCATCGTTTGATTTTTGTTCTGGGATCCTGCATTATCCGACAGCAGTACTATTGAAACAATACGATTCAGTTCTAAAAGCGGTTGTAAGAGATCGAATAGAAACGTTACTACAGACGACGCATCCTTTTTTGCCGATCCCTCAGGAAATACAAACATCTTTGATCGGCCGCGTAAACCATGCAAATGAATATTAAATACGTAAATCCAGAATAATCTTTTGTAAAACTGCTCATTGATGTTTAGTTTAGGGATTGCATGATTTTGTGCATAATCAAATTCGATTACACATATCGTGTCATCTGTTTCCGCCAACTTTAACCACATAGCTTTTACCTCCGCATAGGCTTTATATGCTTCAACATGAAGATCATGTTGAGCTATGTCACTTTCAGTAGGATCCAGTATCATTTTAAATTCCTCGCAGGTGTTGCAAATATCACTTTTCGGGTGGCTGAAGCTGACATTACTACGAGTTCGAAACATCTCTGAATACCATTGATATGATATTTTACAATCTTTCTGAGTTTTTTCATGGTAGTATTCTTTGAATAACTTGTACAGACGCCGTATATTTAAACTGGGATCTGAAAAATATTTACGTTTGCTGGGGGTGTAGTGGGATTCCTTGCTTGGTATGCTGTCAAGATCAGTGTTGCAAGAACGCAGGCACTCTCGTTCCCGTTCCTGTTCTCGTTCGTTCTTTCTGATTCCAAAAAATGTTCCCGTTCTTCGTTCTTTCGTTCT
>QBDW01002123.1:0-32135 GCA_003261595.1 Maconellicoccus hirsutus
CAAGTATCGTTTCAGTTTTGCGTTGAAAAAAGAAACACACACACACACACACACACACACACACACACACACGCGCGCGCGCACTATTGTCGTGAATAGTGTATGATTCGCTATTTATTTAGAGTTGATACTGTAGTATTCAATCGCGCAGGTACTACGATACATAAAGCAAGCCTACGTCCGGTTGACGTTGATGTCCGTAATCCCCAGTGCCAGCGCTAACGCCAGCGCAAGAGCAAAAATCCCATCAACAACATACGGGTAGAATGAGTAATAAAAATACAAAATTATATTCAACCCTAACCGATGGTGTTTGTTGGGCGAGTACGTAAATGGTTAGGCCTATTTTGATTACGAGTAAAATGATGAATTTAAGGTGATATTACGTAATAATTTAAAAACGAAAAATAATCATTTATGATGGATGATTTGTACTCGTGTAGTACGGTACCTAATTTGAACGATTTACGTGGGTTTTTGCGCCGAGGGGTGCTAACATCAACTGAACGTAGTGTATTTACCTAAGTACAGTGCGTTACGCGTAATGTATCTGGGTGGTACTCATCAGTCGTTACTTACGAGTACGTAATCACCAATCGCTAGTTAGGTACTCGTATACTGTACGCGTATGTATTCGATACGAATTTAATAAGTCAGAGTCGTCTGCTGCTTTTCTCTCTACATAGTAGTAATACATACCAATACCATATACATAATGTAGTGTACTATGTAGGCTATACGAGTAGTAAGTTAGCAACTAGCGTCTAGCGAGTACACGCTACATCATCGTACGTACTCGTACTCGTACTCGTATATCCCACAAAACGTTTCGCTGCCACGGTTGGCGTTGGCACTGTTCGCAGTTGTACGCGATACCACGCGTTAATATAATTGCCTATTCGTTTCGCCGTAAATAAAAGAAATACTCGTACTCATACTCGTAGGTATTAAGTGACGATGACGTATGGGACTATGGGTATGCGAAACGACTAAGATTGTCGATCAAGGGCAATTGTGTAATCAGTTACAGTATTTGTACTCGTTGTTACATGTTAAAAAAACATCTACAGACGTACTCGTACTTTAAAAATTTCGTAAATACTCGTACATACGTATTTGCTTGTTCAACAGTAGAAATTACGTAATTTACCAAAAAGACTCTCGAAGAGTAGTCATTTTCGAGAAAAAAAAATACAGTATATACAGAATGTACTGTCTTTCGAGTTTCGAGTTCTCAATTGCGCCTCCCCATGTAACGATTGACCGCGCACAACCCCTCACGAAGTGTCATTTGAGAGTCCGCATCAATCTGCATACGTAATTAGTTACGTTTTTTTTTTTCTAACCCGAGATGGTTTAATACTCACCCGGTCTAGATCAGATTTTGGTACGCAAAACGGTGTTTTCTAAGTTTTTTTTTTTTTTACCGTTTAATGCCTGAACGCCTGAACCAAACCATGCTCCTTATAAGAAAACATTGTAGCTAATACTTATAACCACATACGCGTAATATCGAAGAGGGCGGAAACGTATAACATTACGTAGATTGCTAGTTCGCTTAATTTATTATAATTTACTTCGCACCCAACTATCAACTTACGAGTATTAACAGCTTACAGCGGGAGACTACGTAGTACGTAGCTACGTACTAAGTAGCCTACTCGTATGTAGATTATGAGGAATGTAAATGTAATACTTGTAATTTAAAAAACTTGACGCTCTTCGATACTACGAGTAGTTGTTTCAATTTTCTTCTTACGGAACATGGTTCGATTGTTGAATCGTAAAAACAACCACAAAACTTGAGAAACGTCGTTTCGCAAAACTTAAATTAGCTTTGGAGGAATATTAAACCACCTCGGACCGAAAAAAAAAGCAAATAGGTAAAACTGCGTATGTAGGTCGACGCACCTGTACGGAAGGGGATTTCGGGGGACTCGATAGCCAGCGATTTTTTCAAAGATCGCGTCGCTTGAATTCGCGTCGTCCGTCTAGCCAAGCCCTACACAAATACGAGTACGTACAGTACGTCGTCCAATTGATGTTAGTACCCCTCAGCGTCAGCGTCAGCGTCAGCGTCAGCGTCAGCGTCAGCGCAAAAATCCCATCACCATAGATAAGTAATACAAATAATAAATTATTTTGAACCCTAATCGATGTTTATAAATCGTTAGTTTGATAAAAACGAAGAATTTAAGGTGATATTAATAATTTAAAAACCAAAAATAGTCATTAATCATTAATAATCGATGATTTACTTTTTTCGTATGTATTTTTTGTGCAATAATTTGCACGCACTGACATCTCTATTTACGTTATTTGTAATCTGTTTAAGTGTAGCCACTTTTTACGCGTGAGCTACGTTGATGAGATTTTTGCGCTTGCGCTGACGTTGAGGGGTACTAAGATCAACCGGACGTACTGTACGTACGTAATACGTATACCATGCATAACGTAGGGAGGCGCATAACAGTTTCTTCGATTAGACGAATAAAATTGGCGCGATCGATACATCGACGATCGACATTCATCGCTTCCTTTTTTAATCGTTGAGTAATCGAGTGTTGGTCTGTGTTGCGTTTTAACGTAGGTATTTTATTCGCCAATCGATCTGACGTATTCCTACGTAGAGGTAGTATAAAACGATAGGCCTATGTACCTACTGAGCGATGGTGAGTAACGTAGCACGTAGCACGTAGCACGTAGCACGTAGAACGTAGAACGTATGACGTAGGACGTAGGACGTAGGACGTAGGACGTAGGACGTGGGTACTCGTACTTAGTTACTTCGTTCTTTCTTTCATTCTTTCCTGTAATCTGTAATCTTTTATCTTTTTCTCTTCTGCGATAATTTTATTTTCTTCCTCTTGGAAATCTGAACTGCTGTTACTTTATTTTATCTTATTTTAATTTACCTGTACCGTTATTTTTATTTTTACGTAGGCCTACTTTATTTTCTTATTCGTTAAAGGTGATAATATATTTATGTGTTTTGTGCTTTGCTATGTTCGTGTTTTTTTCGCTAAAACAAACTACAGAGAGCACAGGCCGCAATGCCTTTCCGAACGGGACCACCTCACAAAATGCGACGGCCACATCAAAACCAGCTTACAGACTGCCCCTCTACGCACCAGTCATCAACGACGTCGTTTACGAACCCCTATATGGGCCAGGTTAAATAAAAATCATGAAAATTACCTACAGCAATATAAATTTAATGCACATTTTCAACTCGCGGTTCCTTTATAAAACTCTTTGTGTGCATGCATATTGTTGCATACGTAGACGTACTCATACAAGTACATACTACATGCACAATGCACACGTACTCGCATATTTACATATGCATACCAGTATGTACAGTAGGTGCCTAGCTGCCTACGTACATACTGTACATACTCGTACCGCACAGTACAGTACAGTGTCCTAGGGTGCATCCGCATACGTAATACGTAGTATATCTATATATCTACAGCTACAGTATAGGTCCACATGGTACGTGATCACTAGATAACTAGAGGTATAGGTAGGGTACTACTACTGGTATGATATGCGTGCTAGTCCTAGCCGGTAGCCAGCTAGCCACTAACCACTAGATAGTACATTCATAGATAATCTAATACGTACTTACGAGTAATACGTATGTACACCTAGATGGTCTTAAATATGTAGATACGTAAATACTACGTCTGTTCTATAAGTCTGCCTTTATTGAAAATTACCAGTACCCAGTCCCCCCCCACACACATGTGTATCTATCTATCTATCTATCTATCTATCTATCTATCTATCTATCTATCTATCTATCTATCTATCTATCTATCTATCTATCTATCTGTCTGTCTATCTAGCTCTTGAACCGTCAAGTTTTTATTTTACATTCGACGACGATATGCTCCAAAAACCAAATTTTTGATATTTCTGCCCCTTCTCCCCCATGTTTTTGGAAAAAATCAAAATTACGCGCAACAGTTGAGGTATGGTACCCTAATTACGTAGGTCAACCTTGAGGAATTCTGTCCCCATAAATAAAAACCAAAATTATGCAAACTAGGGTTCTTATTATCTGATTTTTAATTTTGCAAAAACTCACTACTGTATGCTGTATTTTTACAGCAGGAACTCAAATTCCATACTTAAAAAAAAAAATCCTGCCACAAACACTCTTTGATGCGAGAGTTAAGTTTTAAAAAAGTCTGCCACGTTTCAATGTTGCGGCATACTCGTATTGCGGTGCGCAGAGAGGTTTTAAAACAGTTATTTCATACCGATGAATGGCTGCAGTACGAGTACAATTTTGAGCTTGCCGAATGTTTTTTTGTTGGATGTCTTCTATTTATGTAAAAGTGTACAGGAGGAGAAACCTGTAAATGTGAGTTCCGAAGGTTGGGCCGCAAAGCGTCCAGTATTTACGAGTACGTACCTTGTCTGTAGTTGTCGCATCGTAATACATAGGCCTACGTACGAGTATACTCGTAGGTTAAGTACTCGTACAATAAATTTTTAAACCATCTTTCTCAACAGCATCAGCTGTCGTCGTTTGTGAGCGAGATAATCGCTGAGCAACGAGAATCGCCACGAAGTTGGATAATGCTTTTACGTAGGCTACATATAATCGTACATGCGGTATACTATGCATCGTAGTGTAGTGTAGGTAATTACTAATAAGGTACCTATGTGAAAGCGCGATATACGAGTACAGTACATAGTATGTAGCTAATTAGCTATGTACTACGTGTATTATGTATGCTACGCGTCGATAGTTTTGAACTTTAAATTTGTCGAACGCTTGTAGGCTTTTAAAATTAATGGGTAACCCCCCGCGCCGTTGTCGATATGCCATTATGTAGATTTACGAGTACTACGAGTACTACGAGTACGTGTTAACGTACTCGTAGTTACTGTCTAGTCGTCGCGTCGTCTACCCATACTACGAGTATTATCAACAAACTCGAAGCTTAGCGAACAGTGCGAACAGTGCGAACAGTGCAGATACTACTGTATGTCCGTGTGAAGTTTGTAGTTCGCAGCCGGTTTTGGAGCCGGTGGCCTGAGTGAGCGCAAAATTTATTCCGCAACAACGGCGTCGCATTTTACAAGCACGGCTACGCTGTAGTGTGGTGTGGTGTGGTGTGGTGTGGTGTGGTGTGGTTGGCATCTGGAAAATTTTTGTATTTTCTTGAAACGAGAGTGTAATGGAGGCTGGTGAATTGATTTACGAGTATTCAAGAATTGCTCGGTCTAGACGGTGTACTGTAAGGGGTAAAGTTAAAAATTAAAAATGGTAGAATTCGACCGTTCAAGAAAAAGGGGGCACACTCGACAGAATGTTTCAAAATGGCGCGCTAAAAAAATTTAATGAAGTTCGCGCAAGGTCTATTTTATTTCTTTGGACGATTTTTTGTATTTTTCATCATTTTTTGGTGCGGAAATCTTTAGAACAAGTCAAAAAGCCACGGCCAACGTAAAAAAAAAAAATCAAGGGCAAAAAAATATGATTAACCATCAATCATCGACTTACGAATAGGCATGTACCTACAATTATTGTACATGTAAAGTACAGCCCGTCCGGTTGATGTTAGTACCCCTCAGCGTCAGCGTCAGCGCAAAAATCCCATCACCATAGATAACTGATACAAATAAATTATTTGCAACCCTAATCGATGTTTATAAATCGTAAGTTTGATTAAAATGAAGAATTTAAATTGATATTAACGATTGAAAAACGAAAAATAATCATTAATAATCGATGATTTACCGTTTTCGTATGTTTTTTTTTGTGCTGTAATTTGCACGCACTGACGTCCCTATTTACGTTGCGTTGTTTGTAATCTGTGTAAGTGTCGCCACTTTTTACGCGTCAGCTACGTTGATGGGATTTTTGCGCTAGCGCTGAGGGGTACTAAGATCAACCGGACGGGCTGTACATACAGTACGTATGCGCTTATTTTAAAATTGAATGCAAAATTTTACAAATTCATCGAAACTGGGTACTTAGCTACTTACTACTTACCTACCACAAACACGCTGAAAAAATATGGAAAGTCCAAAATTGACAAAAATAACTGATTAAAGGCAATTACGAGTATACTCGTATGTGTAGTACACATATACTCGTAATTGTGTGTACGCATTATCGCGAAACGACTAGGCAAACTTGAGAATACCTGAAAAACATTTCTTGCTCAGACTATCAATTCCATAATTCAAATAAATATTCGCCATCATCAGAATGCTCTTGTAACGTGTGAAATGATTTTCTTTCAATTAATGCACGCATGTACAATTGCACATTGTATAATGTATACGTATACGTATGCACAGACCGTCTGGTTGATGTTGGTACCCCTCAGCGTCAGCGTCAGCGTCAGCGTCAGCGCAAAAATCCCATCACCATACGAGTAGATAACTAATACAAATAAATTATTTGCAACCCTAACCGATGTTTATAAATCGTTATCTTTAGTTTGATTAAAATGAAGAATTTAAATTGATATTACCTAATAACTGAAAAACGAAAAATAATCAATAATCATTAATAATCGATGATTTACTGTTTTCGTACGTTTTTTTTGTGCTGTAATTTGCACGCACTGACGTCCCTATTTACGTTGTTTGTAATCTGTGTAAGTGTGGCCACTTTTTACGAGTCGCGTCAGCTACGTTAAAGGGATTTTTGCGCTGAGGGGTACTAAGATCAACCGGACGGTCTGTACCTAGACCTACCTTACGTGTAGTGGTTCATAAACATTGAACATACTTGTATACTATAGCGAGACAATTTTAAGATCTCTCGATTAGACTTTGTAGGTAGAGTAGGTACGTGTTTAAACCAGAAAAACACAAATGATTGACATACGACCACGACCTGTACGGTGTACGTACGTACTACGTAACAACGTAACTACGTAACTACGTATCGTAGCGACGCGCTACGTATGTAGGGGTGCGTGTGCGGTAATACGTAACTTGCAGATGCAGATGAACAATATTGTATGTAAAAAAACAAAATAAAATACCGTAAATTCAATCAAAAATTCGCATTGTACTCGTAGCAAAATTACGAGCAGTATTTTTCTGTAAGAACTGCAGTCTGCAGCGCAGCTCGCCAGCACACGTATTGCGTAATGCGTACAATTCTCATATTTACGGCGAATCAATTAGGCAACTTCTTCAACAGTAAAATACGACGCGCAAGCGCGGCTTTGCAACAATGCGAATGCGATCTACGCGACGACGCGCTCCACCGAGGCTAAGTGCATCGTACATCGTACATCGTACGTTGTACGTACTACGTAGTACGTATTACGTATTACGTGGATGGATAGGCTGTACTGCGGTTTACGCAAGCATACGTACGACAAGTGATGGCAACCGCTAATCCGGTAGACTTTAGGTATTTATTGCTACGCAAACGACCGTATTGAAGGTACCTACACCTACGTAAATAATCAACGAAAATTTAGCAATCTCGCCATCGTGTGGTGGTACACGTTATACACTGGTATTTTTCCGCTGATCTCGCGAACGTGTTTATTGTCTGTGCCTGCGTCAATGAATGGCATGACAAAAATCAGCGATACCGAAAACACGCGTAACCACGCACCAAAAATAGCTTCAGCTCCAGTTCCACTTCCAGCTTCGTCCGCTTCGTCCGATTCGTCGGAAACGGTATGCCCAGACATTCAACCTGGTAAACAAAACGTAAGATCATCACTTGCTGAGGACCGAGACCATCGTGGGAAAATTAGACGCAGCGGCGTCGTGGTCCTAAATAGACGCGGGTATACTTCCGCCGACTGGAGATGGCCGTCTATGGATGAAATCTCCGAATAAATATACACGAAATACGTATTAGTACAGCTGTTTTGTTGGCGTAAAATTCGTGATCGAAATCAACTCACCCTTACGAGTACACGGTACCCCGACTTGAGGCGAGAAATACGCGTCTACATATGTAATACGTACGTACGAGTACGAATACCTCTACCTCTACCTCTACCTATATGGCAAATGAAAACGATTTGCATACTCGAAATGTCGTCGATGGTAATGGTTTCGAGAATGGAATGGAATCCGTTTATGGTACGGTCATATGGCCGTTCATACATTCTAAAAATGTAGGTACCTTCAATACGAGTGTATCGTGCTTAGCCGCTGTGTATAGCGCGCCGTATACGAGTGTGTCGTGCCGTGTCATGCCCATGCCCATGCCCATGCCCATGCCGTGCCATCAAATTGTCAAATTGATTCGTTACGATTATAACGAGACAGAGCAAAGAGACCTACATATTATGGCGCACATTTGTGGTCGACTGTGAGATATTGTATGTAGGTATTAGGTAGGTAGGTAGGTAGGTAGATACGATCACATCACATCGTGTATCGCTGGGTACCATCACTATTAATAATATGCGATCGCATGATCATAGTAAACAATCGTCTGTTTTTTGTTTACGTATTTTTCTTTACTTTATTCAGCCAGTCTCTGTTCTGGTTTGCTATTCTTGCTCTTCTCTCCATTGTAGACGTTTAGTCGACGAAGATGACGAACTGAGCGAAGTACAGCCAGATGCGGTGCCACCGGAGGTCAGAGAATGGTTGGCGTCCACTTTCACCAGACAATTAGCCACGTCCAGAAGGAAAACCGATGAAAAACCCAAGTTCAGATCTGTGGCGCATGCTATCCGAGCTGGTATATTCGTCGATAGAATTTATAGAAAAGTTACAAACGCCGCTCTAATGCAATTTCCAAACGAAGTAGTGCGCGTATTAAAGGTAGTTTACCTGTACTTTTTACAGCGTATTATACTTGTACTCAGTGTCCACGTGGTAGATGCCTACTGCCTAGGTGCCTAGGTGCTTAGGTGGTACGTGTACGTACATACTACATAGTACATACACATACACATACTACATACTACACACTACACACTACATACTACATACTACATACTACAAATGTATTGTACGAGTACTTTTATGTACTATGCAGTGCAGTAACAGGTATAGGCTGTTCGCCGAAAAAAGTCCGTCCGAATTTGATGACATGCGTTCGCGTTCGTGACGAAATCAAGAAAACTCACGAAACTTGAAAACTTGAAATCGCATCAGGTTGCGTTGCCTCGACGCACAAATACCAGGGTAGGCCTACGCAGTTCGTAAAAAGAAAGTCTTGAGACAAAAATGAGGAAATTTTACGAGTAGGCTATTACTAAAATACGAGCAAAGTACGATACGAGTCGAACGAACTTTTTCCAATACCTTTACCTGATGCGCTATTGCCATACACGCGTAGTCGCGTACCGGCGTACGGCGTACCTGACGTATCTAATTATCTACCGTATACGAGTATGTTAGTATCTGTATCCATAGGGGAAGGTGGTGGACGGTGAGGCTGAAGCATTACGAACATGCGGGACAAAATTAACATTTTGACTTGAAAATCAGAACCGCTCTAACCACCAGTACGAGTACCAATCATACAAATACGTACTCAGCTACTCACTCGTACGAGTGTACAGTAGGCCTATTCAAGCGCTGCGTTACTGACTAATACGAGTATGTAGGTATTGTTAACTTCATTTCTGTGTTTCGTTGTAGACTTTAGACGAGTGGTCGTTCGATATTTTTGACCTCAACGACGCTTCGTGCAACCAACCGCTCAAATATTTGGGGTACGATCTGCTGAACAGATATGGAATTTTTCATAAATTCAAGGTAAGCTAAGTTGGAAAAAAAATTGTATCGTGCGAGTTGTGCTTTTCTTTATCATTCAAATTTGAAGCTTCGAATTTCTGACATACTACACTTACCTAGCTACCTTGTACCTACCTACCTGTACCTACCTACCTACCAGTATCTGTCATTAAACTACACGAAAAAAAAAATTAACCAATATGAACGAAAATTCACGAATCTCATTTCGGCTTGGCATTTACCTTAAGCAACATACTCGTAGTCCAAATAAAATTACCAAATTACTCATTAAGCGGTTCGGGGAAACCTTTTAAAGAAGACAATCTCTCACAAGCTGCGTTACAACTTACAACCGTGACGGCAAATTGATCTCCAATGTGGACTGTGGCAGCAAAACCATTTGGAAATAACTTTTTTCGATGACGCTTGACGGCGTAACACTCAGCGCAAAAAAAAAACGGTCCCTTTCAGCCTTCCCCATTTTTTTCTTTGTTTACAATACTTCGTCATTTTTACTTGGGAATTTTGCTGTTTCGACGAAAGACGAAATAATACAAGCGTAAAGTAGGTAGGCCTACAGAGTTACAGGTGTAGAGCTGCTTTGTCCGTTCTACTTGTACTCGTATTTTACCTCGTTATACGAGTACGCCTACATACACGTACTGTACATCATCTAAACGTACATAATGATTATCGATCACGACACGTATCATTGTACGTACACGCTTTCATATATTTTTTTATTATTTTTTTTTTCAGGTACCTCCGGCTGTGGTGGAGTATTTTTTGACTAGAATAGAAGAAGGTTACCATAAATTCAAAAATCCTTATCACAACAATTTGCATGCGGCCGATGTTGCTCAATGTATTCACTGGATGTTATATCAGACAGGTTTAATGGTAAGTAGGCAAATAAACATCAACATACGTATGCCGTATGCCTAGCTATCTCTACTAATTTCGTACGAATTAATTACGGTAGATAGGTACTAGGTAGGTAGGTAGGTACCTTTGTGGGTAAGGTAAGGTATTACTCCCCTATTCTCTTACATTGGAATGAGCCAAAAAAAAAAAAATGAATTGAGGGTCTTCGATTTGGCTAACAACTAAAATTTTGATATGTTGTGGGGTTTGAGTTTGAATCCATCTCGTGTGAATTTTTAGTTTCTCAGCTCACTATCGAGAGCCTTCTTTTACGTTTCAACTCACGAAAAGGGTGTCACAACGAGCGATCGAGAACGGTTAGGGTTTGGAAGAGGGTTCTTAAGGTACCGACAAGTATAACGGCGATATATTTTTTTTCGGTTGGAGAAAATTCGACGCACAATTTAGCATAACGACACGAAACCAAAAAAAAAAATATTCCACGCTTACCTAAAGCGCTGCAGCAGTCAAATTCAAAACAAGAGCGATAGAATTATTAAGAGAAATACGTAGTATACGAGTAGTCTACGCGTTTTATGGAAAGAGAATGGGTTAATTTTTAATGAAAACAAAGAGGTAGGTAATTAGGTATAGGTATACTCGTATCATGTAAAACTTGGTATCGACTTGGATTACAGCCGTTAAAATTTCGCATCGATTGGTGAAATTTACGTAAGTTACGCGTAAATTTAATTAAAATTTACACAATAGACTAATGACGCTTCTGTAATAATTTCTGTTCATCTGCGTTCAGTTTACGTCAACTTCGCTCGAATACGAGTACTGAGTAGGCCTACCTACAGTATGTGTATCTTAAACGGAAACGATGACGTCGCTTTTTTATTTAAACTTTAAGTAGATAGAGATACCTATCGTACATAATAATTGTATTACCATATTGATATTGACGAAATTCGTAGGTTTCTTTTCGCGTACTTATTCGCGCTGTCGTTCTTATTCCGCGACGCGACGTTAGGCCTAATAAAAATTATTCATCTGTCACCATTCAGTGCCACTGACAAAAATGTTGAATTGAAATTTTAAAAATGAAAATTTTCGAATAGGTTAGGTACACCTAACGCAGTACGATGGCTAACAAGTTTTCATTTTTGAAATTTCAGTTCAATAATTATTTGCGAATAGCGTGGAGTACGAGTATCATTTTACGTACGTACAGTAGGTATAGTATAATACATCGTGTTTGTCAGTGACAGTAGTGGGTGGCAGTGGCAATGGCAGTGGCAGTGGCAGTGGCAATGGCAATGGCAATGGCAGTGGCAGTGACAGTGACAGTGACAGTGACAGTGACAGTGACAGTGACAGTCGTAGTTTATGTGCGACCGCATTTTACTGTAGGCCTACTTCACATACGAGTACGCGTACCACTTATACGTAATACGTAGACGTACTCGTATGATACTCGTTACAAGTTGGCGAATGCTCGTACCAGCCAGCATAAACGTAAATACGTAACTAAATAGGCTACAATGCGACGTAAAAGCATCGATATTTTTGATATTTTTGATAATTTTGGATTTGCCATTGCAGAATTGGTTGACTGATCTTGAAATTTTCGCAACCTTAGTGGCGGCCATCGTTCACGATTACGAACACACCGGAACAACAAACAACTTTCACGTCATGTCCGGTTCTGATACAGCGCTTTTATACAACGATAGAGCGGTACTGGAAAATCATCATGTTAGTGCCACCTTTAGGTAATGCGCGAGTTTTATACTCGTACAACTCGCATGTTTACGTTTACGTTTACGTTTACGTGTATCTGTACTTTTTTTGGTACTCAATTTTCACGCCGTGCCGTGCCGTGCCGTGCCGTGCCGTGCCGTCTACGGATCACGTTTCCATATTACTTCATCGAGCTTCGCGGCTTCACAAGGACTCCTTATCCTTCGCGTCTAATCTCTAACGCACACTCGCAAGGATTCTTTACTGGGCAGCCTTTTCGCCCTATCAGCTTCTTTTGCGAGGTGATGGTGCCCGTTTTAGGCGCATCTACGTGTATGTTGTATGTTCCCTTGCTAGCGGTTGCGTCCATTGCTGTTTCCCTATGTAAACTAGATCACCAGCCCGGTTTGTGGCGCGATCAATGTATGCTGTCAGTTTCCCTTTTGTTAGCTAGTGCCTCTAGCCCTATTTTGGTCTTTTGTAGGCATCTTTAGCGTCGTTTGTCTACGATACGGAGTGAGAGTTTTGTATCCCCTCCTTCCTCCCTGCCCCCCTCCCCCTCCCACGCGTATTCGCCTCGCTTACACTACGTATGTAGGACGTTAAGTTTTTTGGAAGATGAAAAAGTTATACATTAAAATCTCTTTCAAAAACTGAAAGCCACAACATGAGAAAGTAGGTTAAGTGATGCCTTTCGTTAAGCTACTCTACTTACCCTTTGTGGTTGGTAAGAAACGTTACGTCAATATCTTACGAATCGAATGCGTATAACCGTGGCGGACAGGGCCGTGCCTGGGGCGGCAAATTTTAGTGGTGGCAATTTTGGACACCGCTTTCAAATTGAGAAAACAAAATTATAAACTGCATAGTCAACAATCTTGGAAGGTATTATACTTAAAAACCCCTCGAAAAATGATAAAAATTCCCTTACTTTTTTGAAAATAAGTGTAAAAATAAAAATTTTCGTTGTCGCGAACCACTCGGGCAGTAAACCACTTTTCTTTCTCGTTTGTTGAAATTTCTGGGGAGGAAATGGTCAATAAAAATGCTAAATTTGGTTATAATTACGCATACATACGTATGTCTATGTACGTACAATAAAATGAGCTAAAATTCAGAGGGGCGGTAAAATGTATATCCCTGGTGGTGGCGGAATTGTCACCGTCCTCCCATTACTACTCGTACATACACCATACAGTAGGTATAATAACCGTTGTAATTGCCGACACGTCGTTATGCACCGTCATGCACCGTCTTGTAGACAACTCTGATACCTATCCAGTAGCGCTAGCCAGTAGCCACCTGCTACCAAGACCTACCCAGTCTATACGTATACACATGTAGGTACAGTACGTCCGGTTGATGTTAGTACTCGTAGGTAGCTAGGTACTAGGTAGGTACATAGGTAGCTAGGTACCCCTCAGCGCCAGCGCGAAAATTCCATCAACGTAGCTGACTGACGCGTAAAAAGTGACCACACTTAAACAAATTACAGACAACGTAAATAGTGACGTCAGTGCGTGCAAATTATAGCACAAACAAAAGCATACGAAAAAAGTAAGTCATCGATTATTAATGGTTATTTTTCGTTTTTAAATTACGTATTAATAGGCCTGCTGTATCGAGTTAAATTCGTCATTTTTATCGAAATAGCGATAGCGATAACGATAACGATAACGATTCACAAACATCGATTAGGTTCCAAAATAATTCATTTGTATTACCGTTATACCTGTCTACTGGTATGTTGATGGGATTTTTGCGCTGTTGCGCTGGCGCTGAGAGATACCTACGAGTACTAACATCAACCAGACGTACCTCTATCTATACCTACTGTACAACTGTACGGTACATACTCGTATATGAACAGTAGGTGGTATAGGTGTTGATAATATTCGTACGAGTAGGCCTCTTAACAACACGTGTCGTACTCGTACGCATTTACGAGTTGCGCGTAGGTATTTATTCGTATATGCTTTGTTTTCGTCTTGTTCTTGCAGACTGATGAAAGAAGATGAATGCAACATACTACAACATTTATCAAGAGAGGAGTACAGAGAATTTAGAACGCTGGTAATCGATATGGTATTGGCAACCGACATGAGTTTTCATTTTCAACAGCTGAAAAATATGAGAAATTTATTAACCTTGGCCGAACCATTGTAAGTATGCGTACAAACGCGAGCGTAATATACGTATACCTACGTACACATACTATGTACTTACACACGTATTTGAAGTGCCTACTTACTATAGTATGTATACGGTATAATGTATGTAATGTACATACTGTGTGTACCTACGTATAAATACATATTATTACTAACGTAGATTCGAATATACGAATGTACGTAAATGTATCTAGTATCTAGTACCTACTACCTAGTGCCTACTGCCTAGCTGTAGCTACCTACTGCATAGGCCTAGTACATAACTTACTATACACTGTATCTTCTGCTTCCGCTGCAACAGTAAAAACGGTAGAAGGGGAAAACCGGGAATCCGGCGCAAATCAGTGTGAAACGTGTTAAATTCATTGAAGATTCACAAAATGCAATGTAGAAAGCCTGAAAAAATGTCTAAACCCACGTAGACCTAATTTACTTACTCGTGTATTTAATACTGTATCAAGAGTACTTTATTTTCATTTTAGAAGCGGCGCGAATAAATCGCGTTACCGCATTTTCAATAAGTACATAATTAAAAGACAGCAGTAGGTAGGTATTTTTAGGTGATAGAATCGTCGACCTATTCGTAATTGGTGAAAAAAAATTTCCAAAAACATTGAAAAAATGACGAATGGCGCGGTAAAACGTCAAAGAGTGAAAAAATTAGATGATTCAAGAAAATTGTTCGCTTTTTAACACGAATCTGCGTCATCTGAGTACCTGGCTAAGATTATTTTTCGGGCGCATACTTGGTCGAAATTATCCCCCACCCCGTTTAGGCGTTCGCGTAAGCTTGGATGCCATTTCTTTTGGGCTTGCGTCAGTTAACGCTGATTCGCTGGTTATTACATTCGTCACTGGTTCTGCCAACACCTAACTACGCGTAGTATACGAGTAGTACGTTTTAGGTACGTGTGTCGTCAGCAATACCCCTATCTGCTTAGGTGCTTACTGCTTAGCTGCCTACACTGCTTACGTTGTACGTACAAATACAAACACCAACGTGTACGTGTACGTGTACGTGTACGTGTTCGTGTAATACAGCACAACCTATGTGTATACCCGTACCTACATTATTTTAGTTGTCTAGGTTGGAACTGGAACATCGCAAGTGGGTAATGGGTATCAGGGTGTCTACTGCCTACTGCCTACTGCCTGCTAATGATAAGATGCCTAGATACTCGGGATTATCATATTATGCTCCTACGTTAACTGCCAACCTAATACCTAATTATACAAAAGCAAAAGAATTTATATCAAAATTAACCGTGATTACAGTATGGACAAATCAAAAGCGTTATCGTTAGTACTGCACTGCTGTGATATATCCCATCCGGCCAAGCGATGGGATCTCCATCGACAATGGACGGCTAGACTGTTGGAGGAATTTTTCAGGCAAGGTGATAAAGAAAGGGTTCTTGGTTTACCATTTAGTCCTTTATGCGATCGTAACAACACATTAGTAGCGGAATCTCAAATTGGTAAGCACTCGTTCGTTATGGTATGTGTAATAATTATGTACCTACCATTACTTCGAGTAATTGCATACATAAGTGTGGGCTACGTAATACGCGCACCTAGGCTATACTGTGTATGTGTATTGTGTACTGTGCTATACGTCTACATTCCAAGCATATCTCAACCTATACAGTTCCATTTCTACAAGTTGCATTGACTTTCCGAAGCCCTTCCGACGTTTCGGGTCTCACAACATTTTTCTGTTGTGATCAGTTGTCTATGATACACGAAAATTTTCCCTCCAGCCTCACATCGTATGTCTATTGTCTATGTACGAGTATACTGTCCGTATTTATTTTACGTATACCTACTTACAGGTTTAGTTCATGCAAACGTACATATGTATACTCGTATTTACTTACGTAAATCCCAAGATTTTCCATCAAGTATCCGCATTGTTGCGCAGAAACGAACGTATCTGGCGCTGTATGTCTACGTACTCGTATTTTCCTAGCCCTCTGGCTCTGGCTCTGTCTCTGGTAGTGCCTCCTAAAATGACACGAACGAATGGCCAATGTTATTCCCACCGCCGTCTCAGCTTTACCTGTGGCTGTGGCTGTAGCTGTGGCTGTAGCTGTTGCTGTTGTAGTTGTAGAAATGCCGGTTCTGATACCCACTTCGTCTTGATTTTAATGTTGTCTGCGAAATTCTCGCCCTAGAACCACGTCAGCCGTATACTACAGCCAGAGGCTCCTCGGCTTTACAACGGTTTCGTTTTCTGAACTTAGTCTATTTATCGGGCAGCGTTGGGGTGAAGAAGGAAGCTAGTAGCTACATCCCCGATCGGGTGGGCTTTCTGCCTCTTCTAGCATCTTTTGCCAGCTCAAAGTACCTGACCCCCAGCACGTTTCGCGTTCATGTATACGTACTATGTACTTTCATATAGTGCCTGCGTTACATAATATGTATGCCTAGAGTATGTAACTAATATGTACCTACTGTACGTATGTTTACTCCCAATAACAACGAAAGCCTTGTTATCTACATACACATAGAACGCGTTGCAGTTTTGTATACTGCACAGATATTGTAAATAAATAGATTTTTATGTAGGCCTACTGTATCTAATTATCTACGTTTCGTTCTATGTGTGATGATCACTCCACTCGAATTAGGTTTCATCGATTTCATTGTTGAGCCCAGTATGGCGGTGTGCGGGGATATGCTGGAAGTAATTGTGAACGCGTTAAATAGTCCTTCTTCGTTGCAGACGGGCAGCGGCGGTTCTCAGGAATCAGCGAATAGTAAGTATCTGAAGCTACCTTCATTCATTTATTAATGGCGAAATCGATAAAATCGCCGATACCTAAATCGTACTTACGTATTCAATTTTTTTTTTTTTTTAAGCCGACAGTTCCAGCCGTGATGCCGACACTACTAGAATACAAATCAAAAAGCCTTGGATTCAATGCTTGGCTGACAACAAACGCCGTTGGAAGGAGCAAGCTACGAAAGGTTAGTCCCATTACTTTCACAATGTGAACACAACTCGAAACCCATCTAAGGGGTCAGGGGACAGTGGACCACTCGGACGACGACCAACAACGCAAATTCCACACCAAGGGTCACACCCATATATCTACCTAGCTCCTCGACTGCTCGCCGCCGGCAGGACAACTCCGACTATCCAAATACCGACTACCGTAGAACGCCTACTCCCTACACCCTACACCCTACACCACACTCGCGAGGTCTGTCAACTGCATAATATGAACGAGTGTATTTCACACGTTTTGACATACGTACGCGTTGCAATAAAATGTAGAACCTGTACTCGGAAGTAAACGCGAGTATCCTTCATTTTCAATGGCAAAAGACGTGCTTACTTAGATCTTTTGAAACAGAACTTGTTACACGCACACATTTTGCACGGGCATCGACTACCACAAATATACGTACTCGTATATGTACCTACCTAGTACCTACCTACCTACCTACCTACCTACCTACCTACCTACTTACGTAGTAGGTACTACGTAGCTAATTTTAAAAACGAGCAAATTTTTGTTTTTTAAATACAGAAGCCGCTGTTCGAGCAGCAATTAACATCGTCACTGCTGACCACACTGTGGAAGAGTGTTCTTCGCAATTGCATTCGCAGACTGCTGACGGCCAAGGGGACGACTGAACAGGCCTACAATACGTATGTCGACTAAGAGGTTGAAAACCCTTTTATTGAGAAAGAGATTGTTAGCACAATGTTGTACATATCTACTCAAGTACCTTCTACGTACATTACATAGTAATACCTCCTAATTACCTACGTAATTATGAATACGCTTAATTTTGTTGTGTAGCTTATCTTTTACCATTACCAGCGGTTTACTTAGTTGTTGTCGCTCGTTCTACGTCAATGCGGTCCAATTTTAGATTTACCTCACCTCACTTTACCTCACTTTACCTTACCTTACCTTACCTTACCTTACCTTACCTTACCTTACCTTACCTTACCTTACCTTACCTTACCTTACTTTTCCTTGTCCTACTTTACCTTACTTTATATTGTTAATATTACGTGTGTACTGTGTACCTATACCTACTACCTACTACCTACTACCTAATAGGTATTTTCATTTTGTACTTACTCTACACCTCATACATACATACATACATACGTACAGTACACAGTACATAATAAGTAACACTAACACGTATTTGGCGAATGTCGATAATTATAAATTCTAAATTCCCACCTATACGAGTACTACCAATATTACAGACTACAACATACGTATTAAAATAGCGATTAATAGGACGTTAATCAAATGAAATCAACTCGCGTCGTTTAGGTACGCGTACAGTAGCTCTAGCTATAGCTACGTACTACGAGTATTTTGCGCTTACTCGTTTTATACATACTCGTATAATACGTATATACTGGTACTTGAAGCGCGAATTGCAGCGCTGATTATTATCGACTACCTATTAATTAATTAATGAATTAAAAAAGTAGGTACCGATATTATTATTAATACCACTATGTGCTGTAAAAATACATATTATAATTTTAGGTAATCATAGTGCAGTGCATAGTAATAATAATAATAATATCTATCTAATATTATACTTGTAGGTACGAAAAAGTTGAGATGTTATACGGTAGTTATTTTGCGCCTACCTGCAGTTGAGAGGATGATACGCAGATGTAGGCCTCTTGTTAGTCGCTTACATACGTTTACGTACATAGGCAATAGGCATGCATATTCGTATAATACGAGCTGATTCGCGCTTAATTGGCGAATTTATGCCGAGTAATCGAGGTATAACTTGCGTAGGTACCTATGTAAACGATAAAAGGAAAATTCTTTTCAACCATAAATGTACTTACGTAATTAGGTAATTAACCAAGTACCAACCGCAGTAGGGACGTACCGAAGACATTTTTTGGCAGGTGAGTTGAGTGAGGGAAAGAATCGATGAAAATCCGCAGCTCATATTTACAAAATAATCGTGCCTCCTTCCTAATTTCAATTTATTCGATTTGGAACGGCTGAATTTTCCCAACTGTGGGCAAGTCTTCCCCCTATCGGTCTATTTCTGCGCACTCGGTAATTTCGGTAATTTAATTTAATACCATAGGTCGCGCAATTAAGGTGATCAATTAATTTATCTTTAGAGGCCGAATTCCCTTTCCTTCTTCTCTACCAAAACGCGTGAGAGAAAAACGATTTCACGATTACATCACCAACTCCACACTACATAAATACATAATACGAGTATTGTACTTGGTATTGCAAAATTTGTTATTTTTGCCAACATTTTCGACAGATTCAAAATTGTTTGTTGACCTCGAGAATAACAACAATTCGTTTAGTCTATGTACGTGGTGTGTGTCGCGCGCGCATCAACATCAATAATGGTACCTAACCTAGCAATGTACCCATCTACCGTATACCTAGACCTAAGTAACGTACCTACCTACGTACCTACCTACCTACGTGGTAGGTACGTTACTCGTACCGTATTTGCGATACAGCTCACCCAAAATGTCCGTTCTCCGGTTTTATTCTAGGAGTACAGGCCTTCGTGCAACACTTGGTAAAACGTTTGGTGTCAGTTTTCGACTCGTCTATTCTACGAGTATTTGCGCGATTGTACGTAGGTCTAGGTACATGTCACGAGTACTACTTCTATTTTTCAGCTGCTGGCAAAATCCCGTTTTAAATACCCACCTACGGTAAATTACACCAATGTTTATTCTACAAAACTGCAAAATCGGCCATCAGTAGAACACCCCCTCCCTCTTCCCCGTCCCCCTCCTCCCCCTCCATCTCGCTCTCTTTCTCTCTCTGTCATACTGAAAACAATACGATTACAGCGGTTTTGCTTCAACATCATTCGTCTATCGCTGTAGGGTAGAAGGGTACCTACGTTAGGCTAGGTTAGGTATTAGGTAGGTGCACAGGATAGGTAACCGAATGTGCATCCGGTACTTCACATAGGCACCCTATTTTCAAATAATACTCGTGCTGTACATTGGGTCCATTATACACCATATCAATATTTCGTTAATCTTATTATCATTTACACTTTTTTCCCCTCATTTTATTTCTAGTTTAGTTTTACAATTTCTACAATTCTTTCTCCTTCCTTTTGTCTTTCTTACTCTTCTTCTTTTCCGGAAGTTTGTTTATTTTGTGATTTACACAATAATTAATCGATTAATTCGTTAGGTACCTATAATTTAGGTACTCAACTCGCCTATTCATTTACACATAATTATTTACTATCGTTATGCGTTGTTTTTTTTTTGTGTAACGTTTGGACGATTAGTGTAGAAAATCTAAAGAGTAATCGGAAAATTCGATGCTTGAAAGCGTAGTTTCTGGTTTGGTAACCTGAAAACTCAATAAGCTACGAGTACGAGTATAAGCACACGCAAAATCGAAGTGTGTTACGTTGTTACGAACAGTAAGTAGGTAAGTGAACGTCCATGTTCGGGACGGCGACACGTCTCTATCACTGACGCGTTGAATTTCTGTTAAAATTTTCTACGAGATTCGTTTTAATGTTATGAAATTGAAAATTTGAAACGCCCCACCTTTTTAAAACCATGTCCTCCCCGATGTAACACCCTGTTCGCGGCTTGGAACGCAACGTAAAAAAAAAGGAAAAAAAAAACAGAGCAACAGCGTAACTAGTTTTCTTTTCTCGATGCCATGAGTACTGGGTAGGTAATTTAATTACAAGTCGAAAGAATATTTCCGAACAGTTTTCAATAAAATTTATGTGTATTTCATAGCTTCTTTAAAGAAGATTTGAAAAATTTTTTTTTTTCGACTTGGCTCGTTCTTCCGGTCGTACGAGTACTTACGTACAGTACGTAATGCAGTAAGTAAGTACGTACGTAGGTACATACAATTAGGGAAAATAGTTTTCCCTTGTTTGCTCTAGTTTTGTTGGGCCTCGATATACGAATAATTACTGGTATGTAGTAAATCAGAAATACAGTAGGTATACGAGTATGACTACTACACGTAACTGCTATACCTAGTACCTCTACCTAGTACCTCTACCTGTACCTACACATCCACTGTCTAGTGCTCGATTTTTACGTGCAACAATTACCCGTTCGTTAGCGCTTATTTTTCCTTTGTTTCTTTGTTTTTCACATTACGATAGTAGGCTAGGCCACTAGTCCACTACGTACTCGTTCGTATCTTACGAGTAGTATACGTACCCGAGGAGTATACTCGTATTTATAGAACCCATTACCTGCTGTACTTTTATTTAGAGAATTGCGGAAATGATTTGATCAAATAGGCTACCGCTACCTATACCTACCTAACCAACTATTTGTAATTAATCAACAAAATAAGCAAACAAATGCGTCTTTTTTACTAATATTTACGTATGTATGTTCTATGTACTATGTACATATGTGTACATGTACTATGTAATTGTATTATGAATTTAGATTTTTCCAAGGGACCATATTTCTACTTTTTTTTTCTTCTTTTTTTCTTTCTTTCTTTCTTTCTTTGTTTCTTTCTTCTTTTCGTAATCGTTTTACCTATGACGTTTCGATATAGGGACACTGTCTTCTTTTACGTAATTGGTACTCGGTACCACCGGACTTATTTGATATAGGCGACAGGCGTTTGGCCGTCTGCGTCTATCTATTTTACTACGGTGACTTAATAATATCGTCCTCGCAAACTTCCGGACCAAATTATTTCTACATAAGTATTCTTAAAACTAGCAGAAATCTTTTGTTTACTTATTGAATTATTCGCGATGAATGGTGTGGCATAAGTAAAATCAAACTCGAATTAGCAAAACTTTCCAGCTCATTGGTATAGTAGTAGTCCTACTTCATACTTAAACTCGTGTATTTACAATTAAGTAGGTAGTTCGTTTTCTTATGTACTATACAATATACAGTATACAGTATACAGTATCGTCGTTTCAAAGTACGAATACCTGTTATAGTTAAATTTCATACCTACCTAACTATGTACCTATACTTTTTTTCTGTTGTTTCATCATGATTCTTTCATAAATTTTTCCTTTATCATATTTATTTATTTATTTATTTATTTATTTATTTATTTATTTATTTATTCATTCATTCATTTATTCGTTGTATTAATTTTTTTAACGAATGTCGCAAAACATTTTATAATGTAATCTGTTATACAAAACAAGGGAAAAAAAAGAAAAAAAAATTACCTGTATTATACTGTACTACTATTTAGCGTCTGTTACTAGAATTGTTTCTGGAGAAAATATATCTTATCGATAGTTTTTCCTCTCTCATTGTTAACGGGTGCGATTTTTCGCGACGACAGAACAAGTGGTTTTCACGGCAGAGAAACATAGCCTACACATGTACTGCATGTATGTACCTAGTACCTACGCGTATGTTTATTTAACAGGAAAAAATACATCTCGCGACGAGAAAAGATGAAACTCATTTGCACGACAGTAAATGAACTTGAACGACGAAAAAAAAATTCAAGCCAAAAAAGAATCGATTTCGACTCGTTTGTGGCCTGTACAATTTTTATAGTCCAGTCAATCTAGCATCTGAGCTTGCAAAACGAGATGATAAGCTGAATTTTGGTATAGTACCGTATAAATGTATGTACCTGGTATTCGATACCCTTTACAGCATACTTCACTCTGGAACAGATGTCATGTTTGCAAGCTCCCTTTTTTGTGCATCTAAGCCCCCTAAAATTGGTTTCTCGCTTATATCTTAGTGAAAACTGGTTTCATCAAAAAAGTAGTTCAGTTCAAAATTGTGAAACCCACTAAATTCTCTACAAAATGCATACATTAAGAGTTGATGTAACTGGCTTAGATTCCCTTCTTTGCGACGCCACAGCTCACAGCTCGGAAACTAAGTAAGCAATCTAATTTTTTTGTAATGGAATTTGTAGAGAATCTGGTCATCTTTAATTTCAGTTATTATAAATTTTCACGAAAAATCATTTTTTCTCCTAGTTACAGGTAAAAAACTAAATTTATGCGAATTTCGTCAAAAATTCGCGAAAAATGCTCCTTTTTTAATCGCACGTAGCTCGGAATCTAAGCCAGTTACATCAACTCTTAATGTATGCATTTTGTAGAGAATTTAGTGGGTTTCACAATTTTGAACTGAACTACTTTTTTGATGAAACCAGTTTTCACTAAGATATAAGCGAGAAACCAATTTTAGGGGGCTTAGATGCACAAAAAAGGGAGCTTGCAAACATGACATCTGCTCCAGAGTGAAGTATGTTGTAAAGGGTATCGAATACCAGGTACATACATACTATACTATACCAAAATTCAGCTTATCATCTCGTTTTGCAAGCTCGAGGCCATTTTCGGGCTAGATTGACTGGACTATTAGGTGAATATGCAATATGCAATTATGTAGGCTACATGTTTAAAGTATGCTTAACAGAGCATCGTTTTCGCGAAAGAGGGGGCGAAAACCTGTCGACTTTCGCGCCTACCTCGTCTCAAAAGATATTAATCGCCCGTACTCCGCCATTGAACTCTTAAAACACATCCAAGTTTCTCTTTCGGTTGGACCTTCTTAACTATTGGTTTGTGATCGCAGCCGGGGCGGCGTACGTTGTCCTTTTTGCTATTCTAATCAGTTTTTAATGATACGCGTAGTTAGCTAACAGCTATCCGGTAATGGTTAGGCAACTTTTTGTACGTCTACGTAATACGTAATTACGTATACCGTCCGCAATTACTCGTACTCGTATACGCGTACATACGTATACAAAATTATGCAACATATTTTATACAGATTTACTTTACGAGTAGTTCAAGCAAACTTATGTGTGGTGTACAGTTTGCCGCCAATTCAGTGTAATGCCGAAATTTTCCATCAACTATTTGTGGCGAGACCCGCGGATCGCTTATGTGGTAAAACTGGCGATGTTGCGCATTGCACACAAACAAACGTACGCTTATCTGGCACTATTGTGTCTAGTGTCTCTGTCTCTGTTTATTTGTCTATTTGCCCACTTGCTTAGCCCTCTGGCTCTGGTAGTGCCGCCTAAAATGAGGCGAATGGATGACTAACGTTATTCACACTGCCGTCTCTGTGGCTGTTGCTGTTGTAGAAACGCCGGCTCTCAGGTCGTCAGGATGATAATTGTACTTGTATACGCGGGCCTCACAAGCGCAGTGGTAACACTCCGCAAACGCGTAAGTATATACTCGTATTATGGTAACGTATACCCAAACCTAATACCTAATTACCTATGCTTATCTACCTAGTACCTCTACCTCTACCTGTACCTAGCTAATAGCTACTAGCTACCTACTATCTACTATCCAGCTACCAAATCGTACAATGATGTACTACGTATACGTAGTTCGTAGTGCGTAATGTACGAGTAAATGCTGGGCGTTTCGTTGAAATTTTGACAGCGATACGATGGCATAAGCCATCGTTGGCAGAGGGAAAAAAAAGTCACAACGACGCGTTGAACAGAATCGTGTGATTAATATTGTTAGATGACATTTTTTTGCTTCGTAGGAAATTTGCATTATTATAAACTCAACGTGCAGCAAGTCGGGTCTTATATCAACGGGAATGAATTAAGAGGGTGGAAAAAAAATTATTTACGGGTATTTACTCGATGCTGAACTCTGTGTCTGTCGTCGTGATTGTCTTATTTCAACGTGGCGTCGTCACAAACGAACAAAATTAAAAATTCGTAGACGCGATTTGCGATTCACATGTGGAATCGCAGTAATCCTCTCGTAAATGGCGCGGAGCACGAAACGCGTGCCCAGTGTTTAAAGAAATCGATATCGTCGTCGTTAGCCGTTTGCGTCTGTTTGAAATTTGGGGTGTTGCAGGCGATGGCGAGGGCGAGGGCGAGGGCGAGGGCGAAAACAAAGACGAGTCCAATAACCCTAGTACGCCTACGAGTGCGTTCTACGAGTATGAATCAGTTTGGCGTTAGGTGCTCTTGCCTCTTACTCGGTGGTTACCGGTTACTGGTTACTACGTGCGGTGAGATACCATACGCGTACGCTGTTCGTAGTTCACATTCGTTCGCGCCTAACGTGTGTATTTTATTGCGGTGTCGGTTAATTTAGCTGGAAATTTTATTAACTCGATTGCGCCCAAGATGGAGGTACTGCCTGGGCAACATTCGCCGCCGCATTTGTCCGCAGATCATAGCAAATCGATTCTGACCTCTTTTAACGCGTTCGCTTAATAGCTCAGTACCGGTAGTGGTAGTGGTAGTGGTAGTGGTAGTGGCAGTGGTAGTGGTAGTCGGTAGGTCTAGGTATTCAGGCCTTCTTCATTACGCAGCTGAATGAAGAAGACGTAGTCGCCGATCTCTCTTAATGCCACTCGTACTCTGTGTCGTGTGAGGTGTGACCGTGAACGTGAACGTGAACATGAACGTGCACGTGCACGTTGTTTATCTCAATGTCGCGTCGTATTCGTACATGCACTCGCCGACCGATGCTGGCGAGAAGTAAGAGTATGCGGTTATCTGGTTCGTTGTTTGTTTGGTTTGGTTAGCTATTAGTCATACCTCTATCATCTGTCCTTTTGCTTTAACTTTGTTTCCGAGTTTAACTCTAACGCTGGATTTTCGATCAATTACAGAGACGAATGATTTGCGACATTAAGCACGTTTTGCGGATAAGTGGCTAATACGTATTTCTCAAGGCTCGTCGGCACTAGTCGAAAGTTATATCGAACCAAGACCTTTGGAGCGCGATTCACTGGGCTCTGAGTAGGTACTAGGTAGCCAGCTACTACTAGACCTCTACCTACATCGAATTTAGCATACTTATCGAATATTGAAACCATCAGGATCGGACTCATGCGCAAGCAACATTGGCAGACACGTACCTACTACCTACAGCTATGTGCGCTGGAAAATTTTAAACTGTACATTACGGTTCTTACACGTAGGTAGCTAGGTAGCTAGGTACCTCTACCTACATACATAGATGATACTCGTACATGCGTACAGTACATGCGTCCAATGTTTACTATACTCGTACTTGGGTCTAGGTAGTATGTAGGTAATTAGGTATACCTACTTATCTGCTATACCATACCATACCATACCATACCATACCATACCATAGGTTAGACAAGAAGTACGCATCTCGTCATCGTGTCTGTAGCAGCCCAGTAGGTTATTCGATGGTGTCTGAATACAGCAACAGCGAGAGTGACGCCAACGCGTTACAACTAAAAAAAGTACTCGAATGGGAATTGAGTTTGGATGCGAGAGATTTGAGGTCGCACGCTTGGTATCACGGAGCGATATCTAGAGTAAGAGCTGAAGAAATCGTGGGCGAACAAGACGGCGACTTTCTGGTACGCGATTGCACTTCTCAGCCAGGCAATTACGTTCTAAGTTGTCGCAGCAAAGGACAAAATTTACATTTCGTCATCAATAAGGTAGGTATAGGTAATAAGCAAACATATGCCGCCGTAGGCGTGCCTCTGAGACCTATACTTACGAGTATTACGTACTCTGGGGTGGGCTGTGGGTAGTGGGCCGAAAAAACTCAGGGGTCTTCGATCAGGCTAAAACTTCACTATGTGGTGGGGCGTTTAAGTTGAAACCGCCCCAAATGAATTTTTAGTCGCCTAGCTCACTCCACAGGTGGAGCTATTGCGAAATTACGTTTTTTCTCCTGAAATTGAGTCGTTAAAAGTCACGAATTTGATGAATCGACTTGGTGCCGAACGAATTGCGACCGAAATTGAAAATTTGCATCAGTGTTTCCAATTATAGCCGAATTCGGCCTTTTAGGGCTGCGTAAAAATCCGTGTATGCGATTCCGGTGAGACGCGACGTGAGTTTTCACGTAAGTTACGTGGTAGCGACTAGCGAGGGTAGAACGTTCTAGTTGCGAGATTGTGACATGACTAATACGAGTATAGCTTTTAAACGAATATAACTCGACGAGTTTTCAACTTACAAACCTGCGATTTGAAGCGTTAAATTTTTCTCGTTAAATATTCTATGAGAATCGCCCGAACACGGAGAGAATTTTTTTTTCTTTTTACGGTTATTCCTTACTCGTCTGACGAAATGGATTTTCATGCAGCTCCAAATGCCAATTTCCAATCTACGTAGTTGCCAACACTGATGCAAATTTTCAATTTCGATCGCATTTCAACGAGTAAGTACCAGTCGTCGATTCGTCAAAATTCGTGACTTTTGACGACCGAATGTCGGAAGAAAAAACGAAATTTCGCAATTTTTTCCCATAAAAGCAAGCACCAATCTGCTGCAATCGAAAAACCAATAGGCTACCACGATCGCGGCCGGATTCGGCATCTCTAAAAACCCTCTTTCGAGCCCTAGCCAGCCTCGATCTGACATTCTTTTTAGAGGTAAAAACGCCAAAAAACCGCGATTTTTTCGAAAAATACACAACTTCAAGGGCTCATAGCTCCACTTGGGGATGAGGTAGGGAACTAAAAAATCATATGGGATTTACGAGTATAGTAAAATTTCAGCCTAATCGAAGATGGCCGATTTTTTTCGGCCCACCCCAACATACGTACACCTAGTCACCTGTCGCTATCGCTCCTCGTGTGGTGACGTGGTGTGACCTTTTTCTCGCTTTTCCCTCAACTCGTACTCGTACTCGTACTCGTACTCGTATTCACGAATAACGATAGCCAGCACAGATTTTAATAGGAGTTGCTACGTTCGCAGATTGTTTTGCAACCGCACACCGTTTACGAATCCGTGCAATACAGATTTGAAGAAGACGGTTTCGATACCGTGCCAGATTTGATTACGTATTACGTCGGCAGTGAGAAACCCATAACTGCCACATCAGCGGCTAAAATTCAGAATCCTCGAAATCGCCTATATCCTCTATTTTTTTATACGAGCAAATATGGGCATAACGTGCACGGCCGTACATCACCGTCGAATGGTACGTCGCTTTCATCTTGGACTATGCCGCAAAGAAACGAATGCGCGATTATTAGTTCGTCAAATCGAAAACAACGTAGTAAATCACACGTGGCCAGCGTAATTGGCCTCGGCAACGCCGAGAGTAACGCCGCTGATTTTGCGTGCTCGTCTAAAACGAAAAAGGGCGAGGAGCATTGTTCCAGCGACGCCGCCGCAAGCCGCGCTTCTTCGTTTAGCTGTACCCCGGCTCGACCTAATTCATCTACGAAAACGATATCGCCACTGTCGCTTAATTTTACCAACAAAAATCGAAGATTTCTTTGTGGTGCGAATACCCGCGCAATCATCTTCACCCATGCGAGTAATAATGATGACGGCTGCATAGGTGGTTCGCCTTCGGATGATGCGCAACGCTACGTCAATAGTTGTGAAAATGTCGATGTCGAACCTCCTCCGAAACCGAGTCGACGCGGTTCCTCAGAAGCCACCGCACGTAATCGACTATTTGTTCGGAGTAATTTCAATAGCCAGACTAGTCACGAAGACGACCCGGGCAGGAATTCTTCTTCTTCTTCTTCTTCTTCTTCTTCTTCTTCGCAGCCTTCGTTGCAGCGTTCGGGCGAAAATGATGGTAACAATTCCGTCGATTCGGTGCAAACTCCTCGTAGCGCCATCGGTGGTACGAATTCGCCGATTTTGGTCGCCAAGTTGAGAAAGTCTTCCGGTGTAATTATTACAAAGCCGACATTCAACGGCAATGACTACGACACGCCGTCTGCATCTGTAACCGTTTCTCTCGCCGACAAAGAAAACCGTAATGTCGACACCAACAAATACAAATTCAACAACAGCCGCTGCAACAATAATAATTGTAACAGAATCAAAACGATTAATAAACTCGACCCAGACAGCGACGACGACGACGACGACGGTGTTGGTGTCGGTGTCGGCGGCGATGACGATTACGATAACGAAAACAACTACTACCAACACCGCGATCACGACTGTGATTTGGTAATGACTGGAGATAATTTTTCGGGCGACGTCCCTATCGGTGAATCGTTACCTACGTTACCATCTGCCTTCAATTTAGACGCCTTTAGTACGCTACTGCTACCGATGACTGAAAATAAACCCTTGGATACATGCGCGTTGCAAGGAATTCACATGCTGCTGATGGACTCTGGTTCCAGGATATTAGCCAATCACTTAACCAGAGCCGATCTAGAATTGACGATCAACAATTTGGAGAATAATGGACCAGGAAATTTCATGTGTAGGACTGGTATCGAATTGAGCGTCTTACCACATGGTCACCAACATCGACTCGACTTGATCGAGAGGTAATAGGCTACATACGTACTTACGTTTTGCTTTCATATTTGTACGAGTATTATAAACCACTGCTACAACCTACTTATGGTCTTGTAGCTCGCACATGACTTGTAGGTGTACGTAAACGTACCTACTACCTACTACCTACACCTAGCTAGTAGGTACCCGCGTTGCGTTGCGTAGCTCTAGCTATCTAGGTACTGGGTACTGGGTACCACTGGGTAACAGAGGTACTTACTCGTAGCTAGCTAGCTACTTACCGTATTTGTAATCGCGAACGCGAAGAGATTGAGAGATTTCATAAAAATTAGGCATTACGCATGTACGTAGCTTTTTTTCCGATTTCACGGTAAAAATGGTTGCTGCTGCAATCACTAAACAATGTAGAGTTGGACATCTCATTCGTTAAATTAAAAACGAAATTAATTTATTAAATTCACTTTCAAGTTGAAAAATTGCAATTTATTACATACTCGCGCGTACAACTTTGCTCGTTGTTTACTTCTTCATTTATTTCATGTATAGGAGTGAATGTTTGAAGTTTCTAGTCGCCGTATCTTTACTTACTTGCGCCACAGAAGCTGAACGTGCCGAATTGCTCAACAAGTGGATCGAAGTAGCCATAGACACAAAAACGGCACTAGGAAATCTGTTCGGCTTTAGCAGTATCATGTTGGGTCTATGCATGCCTCAGGTGAGTTAATTGCCACGTCTAATTCCATAGATATTCATTATAAATAAGCCGGCGACGCGACGCGACGCGACGCGACGCTACGTACGTTTCTCATAATACACTCGTACGACGTACGAGCTATAGCGTATTGTACTGTCGCGCGTCGAAAAACAAGAACTTGCAAAGGCCTACCAGTTGGGAAAATCGCCAATAATTTTTATAGGTCTTTCACATTTCTGCGTCATAATGTTATACCTACTCGTATCTTGGAGGGCGGCTCGCTAATCACTATTTACTGTTTATCCACCTTCTCACCGTGACAAAAAGCGCAGCCTCAATTTTCATTCCTGTTTGCAAATACCGCGGCGAACACGATGGCGGAATCGGTTGAGACGTAGCGTGCATTTATGCCGAGAAATTCGCTATTTGAAAACCGACGTAAAAATTGGACGGAAAGAATCATGGATTTCGACTACATCGAGTCCGCTGAGCACGAATCTGCGGTCGGACCGACCGCTTGTAGGCGAGGGGCGACCTCAAATTAGTCGAAAACGATCCTAATCTCAATTTTTTTTTTAAATCGCGAAAATTGAAAAAAAAAAAAAAAAAAAAAGAAAAACTATAATAGCCTTTCGGTGTTTTTTGGACGAAAAAAATCTTTCGACGCCGATCGTCGCGCGAGATGTCTAGAAGGAGGTACATACATATTTACGTATTCGGACGTGGCGAACACGATAACGTTAACGGGATCGGGTACTCGTAGGTATTTCGCGAAATACTACACTACAGCATTTGGAAAATGACGCGAAAATAGGCTAGGAAGAGTGCATTTCGACCAAATCGAGTCCGCTGAGCACGAATCTGCGGTCGGCTTTGCACTGTCGACGATTTTCGTCGAAATACCAACCGCTTCTTGGCGGAGCGCCACGAGAGCGCGGTATTGTCCGTCGTCCGTCCAAAATACGGTAACTTAGCCGAAATTGTCAAATTCGATGAATTCAGGAGTGAAAAAGTGATTGAAGCAATTCAGAAGTTTGCAAAATTGAATGTTTGTGATATGGGTAAGATGAATTGCTGAGATTGATGCAGTCGTGTAAATTTCGAATGAATACCAGCGACCATGTACGTCTACTTAATACGTAGGTACATATGTATTTGCTTTGAAAAATGTTGTCCTCGAAAATACAGAAATATGAAATTTTCTTTTTTGGTAGATTTAAGAATAAGTAGGTAAGTAAGTGAGTAGGTATCTCGCTCATTCGTTCCTAATTCTAATCGACCGCCGCCGTGACCATTTGTCTAGGTGCAGAGATTGAACGAAACTTGGCACATACTGCGACAAAGGTACACTGATAGCGCGTTCAATTTTGAAGCGAAACTGAGACCTACCTTGAAGTGTATGAATGAATCGACGAATCCATTGGCGCCAAATACCACAATACCGCATTTATTACCGGTCATTCTACTATACGAACGAAATTCTCAACAAATTTCAGGTACATACATGTTCACCAAGCACAGGTAGTAGGTGACTAGGTAGTAGGTGGAGGTACTAGGTAAGAGGTAGTGGTACATTACATACTTGACAGTACAAGGTACAGTAGATGTACCGGATGACCAATTGCACCCACCCCCAGAGAAAATAAATTACTTTTTTATGGTTTCACAGCGAAAATGACAGCGATGGCTTAAGCAACGTAGGTATTGTTCAAGTCATTGCTGTCATGTTCACAATAAAATCGAAAAAAAAAAAAAAAAAAA
>QBDW01002125.1:0-10296 GCA_003261595.1 Maconellicoccus hirsutus
TCCAAATTAAAAAATTTTGACACTTACTTTCTTTTTAGCTTCTTCTTCTAGCTTTCTTCCTTCTTCTTCTTCATGTAAAAATCGTGTTCGTTGTTCTTCGGTCATATTTCTCATGGCTAATTCGCGTTCGTAATGTTTTTGCATTTCGTACTCTTTGAACATCTGTTTCCTTTTATTATCGGCTTCTTCTAAATCTAATGCAACCTTTTGAAAATTTCGAGAATAGTAAGAACTTCTTGAAAATAGAGATAAAAACCAACTTACTTGTTTGATAAGTTTTTTGAAATCTTTCACTTCGAAAGTATTCGGATTTTCATGATCGATATGTCCAGGAAGTTTGATATCTACATTGTTCGATTCTCGCACCAGAGTTCTTAATCTTTCGAGCTCGGTTCTTTTCAGTTCATCGAGTTTTGATCTTATATTATGATTGACAAATTCCAATTCATCGGCGATCTTGGCCGTCTGGTGAAAAATTAAATTGATGAATTTGAGCGATGAATGTTTCAATGAATATTTCATGTTACTTACTCTGATATCGGATTCGTTAGCGGATTCCAGTCTTTTCTTGAATTCTACATCTTTTTCCAAAGTTTCGATGACCTGCTGTAAATACCTGGTGTACTCGATACCTAATTCTTCCTGAATAAAATGATGAAATAATTAACGTTATAGAACAGGATGAAAAAATAATCAAAACTTACCAGAAAAGGAGGATTTCCCGCACTAGGCTGGTGTTGTTGCTGTTGCTGCTGTTCTTTCTCGTGTTTTTCTTGTTCGACTAGTTTATCAAATTCTTCATCAGCAAGTCGTCTATGAGGTGGTAGACATAGACTAGAGCTTACGAGAAATGAAAAAATGATGGTATGTTTTAAACTTAACATATTTTCTGAGATATGAACATAAAATTATAAATTTTAAGTATTTTTGCCTCTTGTTCACTTTATAGAGAGAGTCAATAGAGAGTAAAAAAGAACTTTGAGATTTACATCATTAACAAATTTATCGAGAATCTTCTCGCAGATGATGAGATGACTGACGAAAATTCATTACACGATCGATAAACGATAAGTAAATACCTTATCAGCGATTACAATTACGTGTATTTTTATTTTTTATTACTTCAGCCAAGTACAACTCCCTGGATACGATGATGTAATTTCGTCGTGCTTTTACCTGGTTTAATTAAAAACGCAGGTACTCGATTGAGAAAAACGACCGTTAAATTTGAATAATTATGAGAGAATTCCGTGTTTTCCTCAACTAAAAACTTTTCTGTTTTATAGAAAGTTTTAAATTTAGTAAATTTTAGCAAATTGTAATTCATTTTATGCTGATTGGAAGAATTAAAAGTGATAAATCAGCAAAATCTGAAAACTGGATGTTACCTGTACCTATACCTTTATTGTTTCGAAAAATAATTGCCCTATTTGATTTTTTTCAATTTATTAAGATTTTTTGAGCAAATTTTCTGATGAATTTGTATTTTGCAGTAATTTTGAGATGTTTCTAAGAAAGAAAAAATACCATAAATTTAAAACTCGTTCAAAAAATGAAATTTTTAAGAAAAAATTCGTTTCAGTGTCACGTCTATTTACTTCATACCTATTTTACAAAAACAAATTTTCTTTTTGAGCGCCCTCTAACGGCGATCGGAATACTTAATCACGTGACTGAATAACGCGCCATGTTGGTAAAATAAGGAATTTTTAGTTTAGTGTTTTTGTTTTTTGATCGGTTTAGCGTTTTATCCATAATCAACACTTTGTTGCGAGGATTCAGCCGGCAATTAGTGTTTTTATTAATTAAATATAAGTTTTTTTTTTTTTAAATTTAATCATTACCCTACATTGTCGCGGAACTATTGATAATGGCGGAATATACAACAACAGTAGCCCAAGACTCCATGAACGCTGTTCAGCTTGAAATCGGTAACAATCAAAACGAATTGTATTTTCGGAAACCTTTCGATCCGGTTGCCTACGATTTAGACGCCACATTTCGTTTAACCAAGTTTGCCGATTTGAAAGGCCGCGGGTGTAAAGTCCCGCAAGAGGTATTGTCTAAATTGCTATTAACTTTACAACAATCTGAAGAGAATGGTCAACAAGAAGAAGAACATTCTAACTTCATGCAGTTGCTTCCGCAGCCACGTTTGGGTACGTAAATGCATGTTATACTAACATTAAGATGGTTTATTGTAAGCCGAGTAAATTTTCCAATATTTTGGTATCGAGGATTGGTGGGTGTTTGAGAAATGGACACGTTATGCCGGTATTATATGGTAGCGTTGTTTTCGGTATCACTCCATAAATCACGAAAGTACATCTAAGAACGTAGCTAGTATGCATAATATGGACGTGAATTGCAAAAGTTTGAATACTTGAGGTTTCCTTTAAATTACCGCCAAATTTACTGTTTCAGGTATCGGTATGGATTCATCGGTAACGCCGCTGCGTCATAATGGCTTATCATTAGTTCAAACTACAGACTGTATATATCCTATTGTAGACGAGCCATATATGATGGGTAAGATTTTAAATTTCAATTTGTTATATTTCAATGTTGTACTTGACTGGTTAATTATACCATTTTATAGGTAAAATTTCATGTTCGAACGTATTAAGCGACTTGTACGCGTTGGGTGTTACCGATTGTGATAATATGTTGATGATACTTGGAGTTTCGATAAAAATGACCGAAAAAGAACGCGATGCCGTAGTGAGTTTGATAATGAAAGGATTTAGAGTAAGTATTTAATTTGCTATTATCTGCGTACTTTGAATTACAAATTGACGCCGAATTTCACTTTTCGATTAGGATTGCGCCGCGGAAGCTGGTACTTTTGTAACCGGTGGGCATACTGTTGTAAATCCATGGTGCACTTTGGGAGGTGTTGCCACCAGTATATGTCAAATGAACGAATATATCGAGTAAGTTGAATCGCGCGATCGAATCACAGCGCATATACAACGCATTCATGAACGCTTTTGCAGGTGTAATAATGCCGTCGTCGGCGATGTTATCGTATTAACTAAGCCCTTGGGAACGCAAGTGGCCGTTAATGCGCACCAATGGTTGGAACAGCCCGAAAGGTGGAATCGTATTAAATTGATCGTTTCCGAAGATGATGTCAACAAAGCGTATCACCGAGCAATGGATTCCATGGCGCGTTTAAATCGAACTGGTAATCTTTGATTTTCATGAATTCTCAGCATCTTTTTATATATTCAGTACACATCTTGATTCGTATTTTTTTTCTCCTTCAGCGGCGAGATTAATGCACAAATATAACGCTCACGGTGCCACCGACGTTACTGGATTTGGATTATTAGGCCATGCACAAGCTTTAGCGAAAAATCAGAAAAAAGAAGTTTCCTTTGTGATCCATAATTTGCCGATTATTGCTAAAATGGCCTCTGTAGCGAAAGCATGCGGAAATATGTTTCAATTGCTGCAAGGAAGCTCGCCCGAGACGTCTGGTGAGTGTTTAATTTAACAATACCATTTTATCCTCTTTTAACTTGTTAGTATTCACAAGTGATCTGTGTGATGTAAGCACGCTAAAATATATAACGTTCGATTTTCGCCTTTTTTCACTTTATACG
The DNA here is from genome assembly GCA_003261595.1 of Maconellicoccus hirsutus. Classification (NCBI taxonomy): domain Eukaryota; kingdom Metazoa; phylum Arthropoda; class Insecta; order Hemiptera; family Pseudococcidae; genus Maconellicoccus; species Maconellicoccus hirsutus. The sequence goes on from QBDW01002125.1 coordinate 3,609, forward strand.
CAAAATTTTCGTAAATTTACTGCATAATGATTTTATTTTGAAACGGAACGAAGATGTTTTTCCCGTTTTCTCCCTTGTTTAACGAACTTTTTGAAAACTTATTGGCAATCAGTGTTGCCATTTCGAGAAATGTTAAAATTTGGAAATAAATTCTGCGTGAGCTGAATGATGGATTAATGCATGAAGATTTTTTAATAAGTGTATTTCAAGCATTTTTCAATAGTTTATACGAAATTTTGATAATTTATTTGTTCTTCGGTAGAGCAAAAGACTGTTCGCGAATTTAGCCTATTTTGGTTGCATTTCGCGATTTGTTTTGTTTATCTCAAATTGATGTTTCAAGTAACCGTAACGTGTAGTTTTTTCTGAAAAACTGAACTTTGAAGAAGTAGGGGGGGGGGTGTTGTTTCGCATTTTCTGTTATAATGATGTTCATTTGATTTTCAGGTCTTTTTCTTAACTTTTTCAACTATTTTACATGATCTCGGCTTGAAATTAATTCGAAACAATTTACCATATTTTTAGGAGGATTGCTAATCTGTCTACCGCGAGAACAAGCCGCCGCCTATTGTAAAGATATTGAAAAACAAGAAGGGTATCAAGCGTGGATCATCGGTATTGTGGAAAAAGGAAACAGGACGGCTAGGATTATCGATAAGCCCAGAGTTATCGAAGTGCCAACGAAAGAAAAAGAGGGAAGTTTATGGTAATGATTTATAGACCGTGTTCTCGTGTATAATTTTTTTCTTTTTTTTCTCCTTTTGATTTATAATTTTAAATGTTATTATTACTATTTTTATTATTTTAAATTTTTATTATTATTATTAAATTAACGATAACGATTATGATTATTACTACCTATTTGTATATTGCTGAAGAGTTTATATACTATTTTTGGTTTTTTGTTTCTCCTCTATTCTTTTGGTACGAGAATTCTCGTTGGTTAATATTTTCGTTTTTTAATTTATTTTTTCTTGACTTTGAATTGTCGAAAAACGGTTAATTGATGTGGGTGCCTTATGCCGTGATTGTAATGTATCAAAAATCTTTTTTATTTCATTAACGGATAATTATACGTGTAATTTTTGTACAATTTAATCAAAATAAAAGATCGATTCGCGAACAGAGTTCTAACATTAGGAATTTACCATATTTTCATGTCAAAATTGGGAATTTTTTGTAGAACTGAAAAAATTCTGAAAATGGAAGAAAAACGTGTTTTGAAAATTTTAAAGAAGAAAATAACATGTTTCTTATGAACGAGAAATTCCAATTTCAAAATTAACCCTATTTATTTTGATAGATTTGTAGAAATTTTTTTTATAAAAATATCGATCAATTGTAAATTTGACGAAATACACTTGGAAAGGAATTTGAAAATTTATTTTTTTAATTATAATTAACAATTTTGTTGATTACCAATTATATTGTTTATTTGAAAAAAGGGCTGGGGTTGAAATTTTTCTCTTTTCTAGACAATGTATTTTCGTGTAATAATATAAATCATTTTTTTTCCTCTTCACAATTTTTCATTTCCCTGAATTAGTAGTCAAAAACGCTTTGTAAGTTTAATTTATTTAATTCCTCACGCGTTCTTTTTTTTTTTGATTTTGATGCTTTCATTTTTTCAATTTTCATTATATATTTTTACTTTATCGTCGTATCTTTTCTATTTATTTTTGTATACTCGTGAGATCGCCTTGGTGAGTAGTTTTTTGATAGTTTTAAGAAACGTTTTGGAATCGCGGACGTTTTCGATATTTTTCAAGCAATAACAAATTACGAATATTTCCATGTTTTTATTTTCTTCACCATAATACTTACCTTGATTATTCAAATTTTTTAAACGTTGGAATTAAAAATGGCGACGTGCGATTGATATTGGTTTCCGTTCCGCGAAATTTTGCTTTTTCAATTTCATCCATTTTGTTAGGGGAATTTTTCATTTTATTCTTCCCTTCAAGAAATCAATTTACGAAGTTATTGCTTGAAGGTAATTTTTCTAGTTATTTTTTTCTGACAAGAAGAATTTTTTGACTGGAAACGATTCGGGAAATATTGGTAGTTGCGAGTGAAAATTACGTCATCGTCGTAATTAATGTAAATAGTGAATGGCTGCCATGATACGTTGTAAAAGTGATTCGAGATCTTGAACTTGCATTTTAATGACTTTGTTTAGCGTTTAAATTGATTTCTCGAAAACAATAATTTTTATTTGTACGTTATTCATTTTATTGTTATAACAATACCAGTATTTTTTATTTTTTTGTATTTATATTACTTTTTTGTCATCCTGAATTTATTTTAATTTTTAAAAATGTAGCGGTTTTAATTTTATAATTTTTCATTTTAGTAAAAAGCTAAAAATAATGAGCATCATTAAATTTAAATTGTAAATAAACTTGTTTTTTTTCAAAAATAAAATTTCTGAAGCGTATTGATTTCATTTGCCTTCCAAACATTGCAATTGGTTTCCTGAGGATGAGAAATTATTTACATTCAACTGGAACGTTTATCCAGAAAGTTGTAGGAAAAATTGAAAAGAATGTAGTATTAGGAATCAGAGACCTCCTGATATCTCATATTCTCCAAGTAAAAGTGGCTTATTTTGGCATCTACGAAACACCACGCAGACAAAAAAGCAAATTTCATAAATACTCCTTTTCCTTATCCTCAAGCTAGAGGTGAGTTGGAGGTATATAATGTGATGTTTTAGAGTACGCTGATCACGAAAATGACGTCAGTCTTGAGTAGTTCCGCTCATTTCGCTAAACAGGAAGAATTTTCGTCAAAAAATACAAACCATCACAGTAAGTACTCATCTTGTAGAGGAAGTAACTCCGGAAATCGATTTTTGAGGTCCGAAAACCTATATTTTGACACTTCACGCGCCTCCCTAGCCCTTCTAGAACCCCCAAAAAAATTAATTTCGTGAATGGTAATTTGACAGCCGCCATCTTTGTTTGTGTTTGTTCAAAATCGAAAATTTCGAAAAAAATTTCAAATTTGGAGGTCATGAGTGGTACTAATCTCTTCAGCTCGCTCCCACGATTGCAAATCTGGTCGAATTTTTCCAAAATATTCACACGATCAAGAGTAATTAATACTAATTGTTGAAGTTACTGATAACAGCTTTTTAACAATAGAAATCAGTGTGTCCCTCATATCAGTGAAAATTCGTCATTTTTGGAATTTTGTATCGTGGCTGCTGAAGATAATTAAGGTGAATGAAGGGTAGTCGGAGGGGTTTTCGGAGACGCTGAATCGAATGGCGTAGTTAGTTTTTCGCAAAAACTATCATTTTCCGAGATATCGCGAATTCATTTTACGACCACGACTTCGCGATATTTCAGTAAATTAATTCAAATTTCGATTTGAATTTTAATTATTTTAAGAACCAGAGGGCCGACTGAGGCGAGCGTGGAGTCGAATATGGGGTTATCAAACCTGAGGAATCTATTGCAATAGTTAGTTTTGCTCTATCTTGTACCGTGTGTTCAGTCGAATTTCGATCTCGAAAATTTCTCAGCGATGGTATGTTTTTGAGGTGATATTCGTGTTCAGCGACGTCGACTTGATAAAACAAGACATATTTCGCAAAAATCCGCCGGTTAGAACGGCGGCAATGAATTAATTTTGTTTTTGCACGTGTTGAAATGGTTGCATACCCAAATACGTATAGGTAGAGACTAGAGACATACGAACTTTACGAAATTAATTCATTTTCGCCGTTCCAACGGACAGATTTTCGCGGAAATAGTCTCATTTTACTAAGTCGACGTTGCTGATCACGAATATTACCTCAAAAACATACCCTCGCTGAGAAATTTTCGAGATCGAAATCCGACTGAACACATGGTACGAGATAGAGCAAAACTAACTATTGCAATAGATTCCGCGGGGTCGATAACCTACAATTAGACACCTCACACGCCCCTCTAGCCCTTCTAGAACCCAAAAAAATTAATTTCGTAAATTTAATTCGACAACCGCCATCTTTGAAACGGCGACACTTTTTTTAAAAAATTTCAAAAAATTTCAGATTTGGGGGTCGAGAGTGGTATCAATCTCTTCAGTTTTTTCCCACGATTTTAAATCAGTTTGAATTTTTCCAAAATATTCACGCGTTGCAGAGTAATTAACGCTAATTTTTGAACTATTGTTAAACAGCTTTTAACAATGGGAAACAGTGTGACCTTCATATCAGTGAAAATTCGTAAGTTTTGGAATTTTTGTCCGCGGCTCCTGGGGCTAATTAAGGTGTATGAAGGGTGGTTCGGGGAGTTTTCGAGGACGCCGAATCGAATGGCGTGGTTGGTTTTTCGTTTTGATTATTATTTACTGAGATATCGCGAAGTCGTGGTCGTAAAATGAATTCGCGATATCTCGGAAAATAATAATTTTTTCGAAAAACCAACTACGCCCTTCGATTCAGCGTCCCCGAAAACCCCCCAACTACCCTTCATTCACCTTAATTATCTTCAGCAGCCGCGATACAAAATTCCAAAAATTACGAATTTTCACTGATATGAGGGACACACTGATTTCTATTGTTAAAAAGCTGTTATCAGTAACTTCAACAATCAGTATTAATTACTCTTGATCGTGTGAATATTTTGGAAAAATTCGACCAGATTTGCAATCGTGGGAGCGAGCTGAAGAGATTAGTACCACTCATGACCTTCAAATTTGAAATTTTTTTCGAAATTTTCGATTTTGAACAAACTCAAACGAAGATGGCGGCTGTCAAATTAGCATTTACGAAATTAATTTTTTTGGGGGTTCTAGAAGGACTAGGGAGGCGCGTGAAGTGTCAAATTATACCTTTTTGAACCCGTAGAATCCATTTCCACTATCGATTTTCCTCTACAGTGTATTTAACATTTAATTAAATTTCGATTTTGAATTTTCTGAAAAAAAATGTATTTTTGAGGTCGGATTCGTGATAAGTGACCTCGACTCAGTAAAATGTGAATTTTTTTGCGAAAATTCACCGCTTAGAACGGCGATTATTAATTAGGTTCTGTTAAATATTGTTATATGGAGTACGCCGTTCATTAATATAAAATCATTCTGACGGTTTCGCCAACGATCTCAGGATAAATCTCAAATAAACTGAACTTCGGTCAATATTCATATATTTATTTCGAAAGCATTTTGACTTCACATCCACACTACACGTTAAACTACTAACAACACAGTTCAAAAATGCAGTATGAAATACAATCAAATTAGTGTTCAAAAAAAAAGAAGAAAAAAAAATAAAGAGAGAGACAGACACAGATATATGAATGCAAAGAATTACCTAAAATATATAGTGTACCAGTTGAGGGGAATAAATCGCTGAGGAAAAAAACTACTCCTAAATATGTATATACGGTACGATATTAAAATAAAATAAAGGTTCTACGCGGAGTCGCCTCTCATCGAAAAATCTCCGTTTAGGGCTTACAAATTAAAAACTAAACATATAATAAAAAGATAAAAATGATATAAAAAAATTTCCTTATAACATAAAATTACTAATATTTTTCTCTGTATCCATAATATATATATATATTTAGGCACAATAATTAATCGAATTCGTTTCGTTTGTTAAATTTTCCAACCTCGACTCGTCGCGTGAATTCGAATAAAAAGCAATTTTTCGTATTTTCCCTTTTTCGATTTCTCTCGCATTTGGCAGTAAAAAAATCGACGATTTCATCCAATCCGAGCTTTTTCTACCCTTCGTCTTTTACGAATACCACCCCGATACTAAAAAGCGTCCTTTGCAATCAAGCCTTTCAAATAAACCATGAAAAAATTTCAAATTTCGTTACATTAATATACAAAATAACGCTATGATTACATTTTAAAATAAAAAAAAAAAAACAACAAAGACAGCTTTACATACGTCATCTCGGATGATCATGTTCCATCGATAATTTTAAAAAACATTAAAAACCTCCCAACTCGTTCGCTCACACCTTTTAGGCCACCACGCATTCATCAACCCCTGTAACGTCCACACTCACATACACATAAACACGCCAAAAATACAAAAAATAAAATTGAATATCCGTAAAAAATTCTCTCACGTAAAAACGTATAAATTTGGAAAAAACCTATCAAAATTTCTATATACTTCCGTACAAAAAAAAAAAAAAATAATTCGATATCGGAATGAGAGAAAAAATGCTCAATGCCCTTAAAATAACCCCCGTTCGCTCTTTCTTCACCATTTAATCGCGTTTTCCTGCTACGTCGAAATCGCCGCGAGTCCGTTCCTCGACTCAACGGAAGTTGATATCGACGCGGAGGAAAACGATCTCCCATAAAAAACGCAAACACACGAAACAAATTAATTACACGATGATCGACGAAAATAATAAAACGAAAAATTAAACATAAAATACACACGTTCGCATACACGCAAAAGCAACGTGAAAAATCAGCGAAGGAGGCGAAAATTAATAAAAAAAAAGGATACGAACAGAGATAGAGAGACAGAGATAAAAACAAAAAATGAACACATCGAGAACGCCATTATAAACAGAAAGAGAGAGACAGACAGAGAAACGAACAAAAAAAATTAGTGATGTCCCGATACAAAAAAAAGCTGGAATAAGCGGAAATACAAACACGAATACATATATAAGGTGGGTGAAAAAAAATATGTATATGAGAAAAATGAAGAAAAATAAAA
>QBDW01002128.1:0-11995 GCA_003261595.1 Maconellicoccus hirsutus
AAAAAAAAAAAAAAAAAAAAAAAAGATACCCTGATCTTTGACTATCAAAAAAATCCACATTTCTTGCAAAATAACCAAATTCACAGTAAAATGAAACTCTGGAAAGATAATCAAAAATTCGAGGCTAACTAGATAACTGCCCATTTTTCTGGCTAAAATTTATAAAATGGTAAATTACTTCAAAATATAGAGATTTGGTTGAATTTCGATAATTTTCGAAATAATGGATACTTAATCAACTATGGAGTTTAAACGATGGCATTCGGTCAAGTTGGCGAAGATAGTTGTACAAAGAAAGATGCTGGTCCAGTTGATAATAATAATAATAATAATCCGGAAAAGCCTCTTCGAAAAACATGTAAAAAATCTTCAAACATCTCATCGTCGTCTCGTGAAGACATTCAGGGTATTTAACGGATTTTCATTTAAAAAATCACTACTTGTTTACCAAATTTTCGAAAAATTGTCAACTTCGCCAACCCCCTAACCACATACCCATTCTTCATATAAAAATTCCGGATCAAAAGAAAATCTATATTAAAAAAATCACATTAAAATTATAAAAAATAAACGCTTTATACGCTTATTAAAAAAATACATAAATGACGTCATCTATTCCGACAGTGTTGCCAATTCATAAATAATTGTCAGTCGTTCATTAAAAATGACAATTTTTGGGTAATTTTTTAAGAATATTTCGCATCTCCGAATTTTTATTCTTGCACTACTTTTTCACTATTTTCACCGCCTGCTACATACTCTAACATTAGTCTTTTTCAAACTGGAGGTACCACAATTTTGTTGCCTCGTGCTAAAAAAATTACCATACCATGACATTCATCGAAGAAGTTAATTTCGTCTCTCTACATTGAAATTAAGCCATTGCGAAGAATTCAGAAATGAACCAAGGTACGAATATCCTCCTCAGAGACCACATATGCCATCTTACGTGGATTAAAATCGAAAATTCGTGCTTTTCCACGATTTATACAACTTTCTCAAAAACTCGTGCCTCGCTATCACCGAACATCCTGCACAAATACGAAAAAAACGCCAAAAAAGTTCCATTTCAAACTTCCCGACAAATTACAACCACAGAATCGAACCGCGTAACCCGAAATAAAAATTACAAAAAGGAAACTATACCATCAGAAGGCTGCGGGTACCGGACGGCGGCATATTGGTAATGGTTTATGCGACGGCACGCTTTCGGCGCGCACACATGCTCGAGATAAAAATCTTGGAGCGCTTTTTAACGTCAAATTAGGAAACAACGCGTCGTACCCGAGGGAGTCAAGGGTACAGGAAAAAATACGCGTCTCGAAGGAACCAAAATCGCTCGAATTATACATTTCATAAGCTAAAAAACTCATCGAAAAATCCTATTAAAATAGGAGGCAAAATAAACAAAGACGTATAAATACGGAAGGAAGAAATTAAATTCGCGTTTGTAGCATAAATTAGCATACAGGCCGGAAATGAAATGCTTAATATAGGTACAGAGTAAACAAGATTTACTTCCTCTCTTTAGGGGCTGTTTTCCTTAGCGTCAAAAAAACTTTCGAGGTAATTTACCCAAAGCTAGATACCGCTTTAAAAATGCTACTAATAAACAAGCTATATTTAATATCGCTTTTTACACCCCCCCCCCCTCTCGTCATCGTCCTTGGCATCTTACCGAAACGTCCGCGAACTCGGCGGGAAATTTGATTTTTCACCCTTCCGTTTATGTACAAGTCGATAATTCAAATTCAATTTTCCGAGTGTATTTTTGCGAAAATTCAATTTCGCCGGCGAAAAAAAAAAGCAACCCGGTCCTTGTACAAACGCATTATAAAAAATTGCCAACCATAGTGAATTATCGCCGCCGTTTCGACATGTAATATGATATTTTACAGGTGAACGATAACGGGATAACAGCGTATATCAAAATGTTACCTTCTTCGCGAACACGAAAGGCGAACTCGAGATGGGAAAAAAATTACGTTATCGTCGACAAAAAAAAGCCATACAGCATAGTCTCCAAAAGAGTGATTTCTTCGGGGAAATGAAAGTGGAAAAAGCATGTTGCATGTCTCCTTCTGCCGTGGAAATTTCGAGGGAAATTACAAGCTGGGAATTTTTTTCTAATAATTTCACACATAGATTTCCACCCCGAACAAGTGATCGATCTTAGGTTCGACAACGATTACCACTCAATTTAGCCATTTTTCCAGCTCGTTGCGGCTAAAAATGATGTATCTATTTTACCTGGCCGAGTAAACGAGAGGTGAAAAAAAAGGCCCATATGAGTACTTTTTGTCCGACGCGACGCCATTCATACATTAAGCCAATTTCAGTCACGTAACACGAAATATCCGCAAAGCTTCTTAAGGAAATACTCCGCGATACTAGGCCAAAAGGTCACTAACATGGTTCAATTTGAATTAAAACTACGAATTTATAAATACTTAAGAATTACAAGCCATCGGAGAAAATAGCGAGAAAACGGAAAATTTCCAAACGAGGATTTTCTTATTTCAATTTATTCCCGTCTCTCTCCTCGTCACCGGTTAAGCTCGCGCCTTTCGAGTGTATACCGTTTATGTTGCCGGTTTTTACTTCCTTTCTTCCTGCCTCGACGCTTCGTTCTCTAGAAATGGCAAACGTTTATACGTGCAAAAAATGCCATACGAGGACGACGAACGTGATGAAATTTTCAACCCTTTCTGTCTTCGCTCGTCCCTTCAAACCCACCGATTGTTTCCGTTCAACTGAATTTATAATTGATTTTATATTCATCCATACTCGTAAGTACCAAGATAAACGGTCATCTTGAAGATCACGCGGCACTTCAAATTACATAACAACTTGAAACGTTGTTATAATTGTTTACAGTCGATTAATATTTGTCCAAAATTGCACATTAGTCGGGGAAAATTATTAAACTAGTGAAAACCATAAGATTTTGTTAAAATAACTAAGAATTTATCAAAATTTGTTTCAAGTTAAGTAAAACTGGCAAAATGTTATTAAAATTGCTTAAAATTGTTCAATGTTTGCTTTAAATCGCATAAAAACTGCTAAAACGTGGTTAAAATAGTTCAAAATCGGTAGAAAATTGCTTAAAATTGTTGGAAATTGTTCAATATTTGCTTAAAATTGCATAAAACCTGCTAAAACGGGGTTAAAATAGTTTAAAATCGATAGAAAATTTGCTAAAAATTTTCAAAATGTTGTTAAAATTGTTGAAAGTTGTTTAATATTAGCTCAAAATTTCATAAAAACTGTTAAAATGTTGTTAAAACAGTTTAGAATCGATCAAAATTTGTTTAAAATTGCGTAAAATCACACAAATTTGTCAAAATGTTGCCAAAACTGTTTAAAATTGTTCAATATTTATTTGAAACCGCACAAAAGTTATGCAAAACGATTAAATTAATGCAAAATTATTTTCAAGTTGCATAAAAACTATTAAAATGTTCATAAAATAGTTTAAAATTGATCAAAATTTTTTTCAATATTGCTAAAAATCATACAAAATTGTCAAAATGATGTTTAAATTGTTTAAAGTTGAAGAAGTAAGAAGTAAGTAAGTTGTTCAATTTCATGCAATTTTAAGACTTTTAAAATAAATTTTAATAAATTTCAAACATTTTAACAACATTTTTACAATTTTGCGTGATTTTAAGTAATTTCAAACAATAATTTTTGATTAATTCTGAACTGTTTCAACATTTTCACAGTTTTTATTCAATTTTAACCAAATTTTGCATCAATTTAATCATTTGGCACAATCTTTGTGTATTTTCAAGCATATATTGAATAATTTCGAACGATTTCAACGTTTTGAATATTCTACGTTATTTCCAGTAATTTTAAACAATTTTTATTCGATTTTAAATTATTTTAACCACATTTCAGCTATTTTAGTGCAATTTTGAGCAAATATTGATCAATTTTAACACCATTTTAACAGTTTTTACGCAATTTTAACCAAATTTTGCATTAACTCTACCTTCTCCACAACTTTTGTGCAATTCTAGGAAAATATTGAACAATTTTAACAACATTCTGACAATTTTGCGTTATTTTAAGCAATTTTCAACAATTTCTGATCACTTATACGAGTAAACCATTTCAACAACATTTCAACAGAGTTTATAAAATTTTGAGCAAACAATGAACTATTTTGAACGATTTTAACAACTTTTTGACAATTATAAGTACTTTTAAGCAATTCTAATTGACTTAAAAGAAATTTTGTCAATTATGAAGAATGTTTAAGCAAATTTTTCATCAAATTTGAGCTATTTTCACAAATTTTATTCAACTTTTAGTAAATCCAGTGATTTAAATAAGTTCCCAAGGATGGAAAATGAGCTCAGCGGGATTTTTGAAAAATAATGGTAAATTGCTATCTATGATTTAGAGTTGGGGTGGGGACGAGCATCAAAAAGCGTTCGAGACAAGTGAATACAGGGCATCGAAACCCCAGAACACGCTCCTATTCGTGGCATAAAGTCAAACAACAAATGCCCACATTAAAAATACCCAACGTTCATAAATTTACCACTTACATCGCACCCATCCACGACACACGACCAACTACCGCGAAAAACCCCGGGAAGAAATACAATAAACCGATTATTAGATGCGCGAATCGAATTTACTGTCAAAATATGTCAAAACCAACAAATCGAATCTCTTTTAAGATGTTCTTTTTTCTTCACCAACACAGAAGGAAAAATATGACACTTTTTTCCACATAGTAGCGTCGAATTGGAAAAAAAAAAACTTTTAGAACCGAAAATATTTCCTCGAAAGCGCTTCTTGTCAATTATATAGAAATCTTTTTTCTCTTCGCTATTTACGACTCACGACGTAAATTAAATTTCTCGTACGTTTACGTTCACGTATGAAAAAATACCAAATATGGCAAATGGTCTTTAAATTAAGCAATTTATGGTTTTTATATTACCAGAGTAAAAATTTGTTTGATTTTTGACCAATTTTTACGTTTCTTCCGCGTTATTTATGTCGAACGAATTTTTATGGTCTCGATAGACGAAAAACGTGACTTTGTCGCGTTCCATTTCTCCGGTCAAATTAACCCAAAAGGGTATACAATTTTACCCGGTAAATTTTTTATTCACTTAGACGCTGCATGGCGATTTGTTAAACCGAGAACGCGACTCGAGCTTTTACAACGTATTTTTTACGATACTTTTACGACGGATATATGTCGCTATTTAAATCATTACCGCCATCAAAACTCGCACACTGCGTAAATAAAATCTCTGATATATGTTGTGTAAATTACCCGCAATCGTCCAAGTCGCTTCGTAGGTCGATTAAAATATCGAATTTTATGTAGCTTTTTATCGTTTGGTTCGACTCAAGCAAGGAAATTTAGAAAAAAATTACCTCATGTTGAAAATTGAAAAAACGAGTATTTTTTCCTCACAGGAGCATCTTACTTTTGTAAACAAATTGACCCATTTAATTATAAAAAATTTATTACTTGGTAGAGGGGAAAGGGGAAAAGTGCTATTAGTGTTGCCAGGAAGAAAATTGAAAAAGTCACTATTTTGTACGTTTAGAATTGCATCATTACTTACGTCATTTTTGCTAAATTACCGATAATTACAGGTAATTACCGGCAATCACTAGTAACTTATTGGTAATAACGTGTAAATTACCTAAAATTATAAGTACATTACTGGTAATTACTCGAAAATTACCCGTAATTACTGGTAATTACTCGAAAATTACCCGTAATTACTGGTAATAACATGTGTATTACCAGTAATCATAGGTACATTACTGGTAATTACCCACAAATTACCAAAAAATTACCTGTAATCACTGGTAAATTACTTCTGATGAATATTTTTCTCCGACAAAATTTTTTCAGCCCATAGTTATCTTGAAAAATTGGAAATTCCACATGTTTCTAATCAAGTAGATTTTTAATTTTCTCATTTTTTTTTTTTAAGAAAAGAGGGAAAAAGAAGAAAAAAATAGAACGATACTGGTAACTTTCAGATTTGAACAGCTCAAACAAAAAATTGGAATACATATCGCAGTGGAATTTTTTTTTTTACATTCCTCAAGCGAATATCCTTTTCTAATAACATTTTCCAGGTCAGCTCCCACACCCTCCCATCACCTCTAAAACATCTCCAGTCAAAACACTCGAAAGGTCGACAATTTTCCAAAAACTAATTATCTTTAAAACTCCATCCGAAGGTGATTATCTCCGGTAGTTCCAGCCCAGAAAAAAAGTAAACTTACGCCGAAAATTCCATGGAAAAAACGCACACGCCGGCCAAGATTACCCTCATTAGAACGATCTATCGAGCAGACCATAATAAACGACAGATTTCTCTTTTTCGGAGCCTGAAAAGTTTGCCGAAAACCCAAAAACAAACTTTTAGCGAAAAAGCCAGAGATGAAAAAACTTTTCGCAAAGGATGCGTATACGCGCAAGATACAAAGAAGGAAACCAAGGAGGGAGATTTGGTTAAAAATGCAATACGGAAAGCCGCGTTTATCGGTTAGAATTAAAATAACGGAAATATTATTTTTAACAAATTCCCAAAAATGGTGTATACGATTCGAGTTTTGTATTTTATCCTCATTATTTGTCGTAAGTGATCTGTTAATGGCTCCTTTTGTTTTTACACCCTTACGAACGTCAAGTATGGTAAATGTGTGGCTTATATGGCAATTTTCGGCTTCGAGTTGGCTTTTTTTTTCCCCGCGACCCTTTTCGTAATGGCTTGAAAAAAAAAGTTAGGTAAGTTGCTGAGTTTTTCGACGCGACAGGGTATTTTTAATGCGTTTAGGTTTTACGTTAAACGTCGAACGTAAATTTTCCACCTTTTACGATGCATAAAGGTTGATAAAAAACAACCAAATTCTCGCTCTCAATCAAAGCACCGATGCTGAAATATCGTACGAGTCGCATCTCGCATTATAATAAGAAAAATATAAATTCCAATCGTAGGTGCGAGAAAAAGAAACGCGAGGGCGACGTTGGTTACTTTTACATAATACCTTCAGGCTACGCAAACTTGCAAACTATTTGCACATAGCAAAAAATAACCGTCTTTGGGGCGATGCGAGAAAATGAGAGCTAAACATCGACGATAAGAAAGTTTTTACGAGAAGTATTTTCTATGTAAATTATAATAATATCGCAAAGCCAAGAAGTTTTTCTAAATTAACATTTTACCATTCATTTGCATATCGTTTTTATTAGATAATTGAAAATAATACTCGGTTAGGTGAATCGGCGACCAATATCATAAAAGGAACTTATGGCTTTCGTCACACTGCACCTCAACGAGGTCGTTCGTGAACGCCTCAGTAACGCCGAGAAAAAAGAAAATTTGAGTAGCAACAAACATCGTTAAGGCTGCAAGGCGGCAGATGTAATTCGATGACGAGGTCAATGACCTTAGTACATTAGACTTGGACGTTTCTCCATGGACTTGAGTCTAGAGCAACATACCACTTGATCCACATATACAGGGTGCTCTAGTCAAGACATCAAACCCTTTCAACTGGTGATAATGTAACCAAAAGTATTCACGTGTGAAAACTTTTGCCTACACTGAAATTTTGAAGGGATAAAGACACATTACAAAGGTGTATGATACTTTTATCCTCAAATAACTCCAATAATTTTACAGTTGGGTAACATTTCTAAAATTCGCAAATGAGAGATTCTCAAGCTTAGAAAATGCGATTATCAATGGTTCTTGCCTACCTTCAAAATCGAAGGAACTAGATCAAAACGAAATCTTGCACGCTGTGTAACGCCTTCAATTTCGGAGATATGCAAAATCGAGTTATTACATTTTTTGTACATCTCTTCGAGCTCTATAAAAAAGGTAATAGCTTATTTTTGCCTCATCTGAAAACTGAAGGCGATACGAGACGAAATTTCAAAGAATTCGAAATCTCGTCACAATTTTTCGTAGATTTTCTTCGAAATTTTGTCTGCGAGCAGTACAAAGCTTTTGATCAGAAAATCCCATACGTTGATGCTAAACTTTGAAATAATTTTTCAAATTTATAGCTCGAAAAAACTTTACTAAAATTGAACGATGTGGGGGATAAAAGTTTACCCGTTTTTTAAATTCCAAAATATAAGATATTTGTTTTTCGTAAAGAAAGCAAATATAATTGCACGAAAAACTCAAAAATCTCCTACCAAAATGACCCAAATTCTTACAAAAATCAAGACAATTATAGCAAACAACATGTCACACTTTCGAAAACAAAACGACGAAACCTCAGTAAGTTGAATAATTTCAAATACGTCACTTGGAAGGGACTGGAAAACGCATTTGGTCACGAACCACGCAATTAAAATATTTAAATCGAGCTTTCGATGGTATATAGAAGGAAAACGAACTGGAGGGGTTGACTAAAAATAGAACATCACATAGCACAACGTTTCGGATGGCGCTCTCGTGATAAATTCATCTTACATAAACAATGATTAAGAAGCCAAAGCCAAGCGAACTATTTGAGCCGACGACGTAACAAAATAAACCGCGAATGTTAAAAGTTTCCGGTTCAATTTCCAGCGCCAATGGGGGACAATATTGCGGAGCTGAAATTCACGAGTGACCGACAAAGTTCTTTTATAATGTGGGCCGTAATGAACCCTGCACGTTATCCGACCCGGCCCAAGTGTATATTCAATAGAGCAGACGATACAGAGTCGGCATGTTGAGAAACCACTGTGCTGCAATATCGAGTATCCATTTAACTAGTTTACTCTCTGGTATGTTATTGTTGTATAAAGTCGGCGCTGCGGAAACTTTAGAGTATTTTTTCAAATTGCGGCGGAATAGTTCACTTGATTGTTTCTTGTGTACATATACAGCGGAATGTCGAGTTGAAATCAAAATTGTAGATAAGGGTGGAAGAGACGATGTGAGGGCCGATGACCAAAACTTTAAGGGGTTTCAAAAAAAGGGTGAACTGTCATCTTCGAATTTGATGCAATGACTGGATGACCAAAGGAATCGAACAATTCGGTTTTTATTTCGGTGATTTTAATCCAATTTACGAAGTTACACCCTATTCTGGGTATTTCAGTGGATCGAGGTTTGACCCGAGATTAAAATGGTTAAAAGAAGTTTATACAGAATCAAGATAAATACATTTGTGAACATTCCACAAAAAATCGAAATCTAGGTTCATCAGCTAAACAACCCACCTCCTACCTCTCATCTCTATTTACTCAATACTACCTTCATTCGATGATTTCAAGCTTCACGAAGACAAAAACTGCCATTATTCGAAACGAAGATTAAAAATAGGAAAAAATTTTCAGAGCTTTTCGAGACAACGTAAAGGTTTTACAAAAATCTTGACATTTCTAAAATAAAAAGGATATAGCTTAATTGAACGATTCAAAACGTTTCCAGTTACCGTTTGGTATAACTTCGTTTATATTAACCGAAAACGTGAATTACGTTAAAGGATTATAAAGGTTTCTCTCATTTGTGGTCAAGTGTGATAGGCTGGTATTTGTGAAATTCAAACGGGCCATATTGTTAAAACCTTTTTCCCCATCGTTGTTACTTTTTCTCTTTTTTATATTGTTTTAAGCGTTAGCTTTTCAATTATGTGCGTTATATTTTTATTAACGAGGATATAAGAGGGGGATTTTTCAAATTGCGGATATCAGCATATTCAACCATTGAGGTGAGCTTTTAAATCAGATTTCATTTTATTGCACAAAAGTTAATTTGAAGGAGACATGAGTATCCTATTTATACAGCTACACACTTTTTCCTACATTAATTTTAATTTACATTTCAAGCTCCCAAAATTTTTACTCTCGAGTGAATTTTAATACCACCTGACAATAGCGTTTGCAAACATGGGAAAGGTCTGGAAGGCATAGGGTATATGCTCAAGTCACTGCTCATGAGTGATGACCTTAATATTATCACGTCATGATAACATGTCACATATCATAGATGGCAAGTCATTGTTATGGTGACATATTATGATCACGAGGGACATATACGATGACACAGGCCGTTGTCGAGGTGATGTGTCACGCTCATGAGTGATTTTTGATATTTCCATGTTATCCTAACAATTTGAAGATAACACGTCACTGTTATGGTGACACATCATGATCATAAGGGATATACTTGTACTATACCATAACAAATCGTTATCACGGTGACTTGTGATGGTTATCATTGGCATGTAATATGTAATGACTTGTTACGATGAACGCCATTGGAATGGTCAAGTGTCATGGTTGTGAGTAACATATAAATCATGTTTTGGTGATATGTCAAATGACATATTATGGTGATACGTCGTGACATTGTCATGATAATAGGCGTGATGATATGTGACGACTAGTCGGGTGATTATTTTTCCATCTCAAAACTAGTTACGCGTCATACATTCATATGCAATGAAAAATACAATTTTTTCATGTCACCATACTACGTCATAGATGACTATTCATTGTCATGGTGATGTATCGTGTTTAGGAGTGACATGATAAGATGACAAGTCATTCTTATGGTAACATAGTATGATTCGAGTGGCATATAGTATCAAACGACGTCTTCTGATGAACATTACTGACGCGGGCTAACATGAAAATGTCACACTGTGTTGCGGACTTGTACACAAGTTGATGCCTCATGGTACATCTGATAAATGACTGGCATTTTTTATTTATACATACATAAATCATGAGTTTATCGAAGATTATGTAAATTTAATTGACTAAAACACCAATTTTTTTACTGATTTCACTATTTATTATCTATTAATTTTAATTCATTTGATACGTGCGACGAGTTGTGTTAGTCGAGGTAGCACTGAAAGAACAAATGGGGCTTCTGGGTCTGGGGGTAGCGAGTTTGACCCACTTACAGAGTTCTCCGATTTATTGGACCAATTACAATCATTGCTGTAGGAAGGTGAATTGTATACGAAGCCTTAAATCTTAGCCAATGTTTCAAGGATTTGATCATTTTTAAATTCGTAATCATTATTTTTATTTTTTTTGACTTATTTTTTATAATTTTTTGTACTTGATAATTAATCTATGATGAAGTTATTGAATTTTTGAATTCGTGTTCCATTTTATTCGAGGTAGCACTGAAAGAACAAATGGGGCATCTGGGTTTGGGGGTAGTGAGTTTGACCCACCTACAGAGTTCTCCAATTTATTGGACCAACTACAATCTTTGGTGTTGGAAGGTGAGTTGTATGGGAAGCCTTAAATCTTAGCCAATGTTTCAAGGATTTGATCATTTTTAAATTCGTAATCATTATTTTTATTTTTTTTGACTTATTTTTTATAATTTTTTGTACTTGATAATTAATCTATGATGAAGTTATTGAATTTTTGAATTCGTGTTCCATTTTATTCGAGGTAGCACTGAAAGAACAAATGGGGCATCTGGGTTTGGGGGTAGTGAGTTTGACCCACCTACAGAGTTCTCCAATTTATTGGACCAACTACAATCTTTGGTGTCGGAAGGTGAGTTGTATGGGAAGCCTTCAATCTTAGCCAATGTTTCAAGGATTTGGTCATTTTTAAATTCGTAATCGTTATTTTTATTTTTTTTGACTTATTTTTTATAATTTTTAGTACTTGATAATTATTCTATGATGAAGTTATTGAATTTTTGAATTCGTGTTCCATTTTATTCGAGGTAGCACTGAAAGAACAAATGGGGCATCTGGGTTTGGGGGTAGTGAGTTTGACCCACCTACAGAGTTCTCCAATTTATTGGACCAACTACAATCTTTGGTGTTGGAAGGTGAGTTGTATGGGAAGCCTTAAATCTTAGCCAATGTTTCAAGGATTTGATCATTTTTAAATTCGTAATCATTATTTTTATTTTTTTTGACTTATTTTTTATAATTTTTTGTACCTGATAATTAATCTATGATGAAGTTATTGAATTTTTGAATTCGTGTTCCATTTTATTCGAGGTAGCACTGA
>QBDW01002129.1:0-15497 GCA_003261595.1 Maconellicoccus hirsutus
AATTTCATAACAAAAAATTTTCACTTAAATCTTATTAATTTTATATATAATATTAACTTTGATAATCTAATTTAATTTTTAAATAACAATTTACATTTAAAAAAAATATATATATTTTTTAAGTCACTTTATGTTATACATATAACCTTGTGACGTTAAATTTCAAATAAAAAAAAAAAATTTAATTTTTTAAGAAATATCTATTTTAAAATTTATGTTGTTTTTTTTTAAATTAAAAAACCCGAAAATGCGAAATAATTTTGAAAAAATTTGCAAAAACTATTACTTAATTTTTAAATTAATGAAAAACAATTTTTTTATTTTTTTTTTTTTGATGTTTAACGTCACAGGGTGATAATAATAACATAAAGTGACTTGAAATATTTAAAAAAAATTGAAAAATATTATTTAAAAATTAAATTAGATTGTAAAAGTTGATATTATATATAAAATTAAGAAGATTGGTGTGAAAATTTTTTAAAAAAAGATCGTCATTATTGTTAATTTTGAAAAAATTACGTCAAAAAGTGAATTTAGTACAAACAGCCTCGGTTGCTGTGCATGGCGAAAATTAAAAAAAAAAAAAAAAAAAAAAATGTGATTGACGGTCATAAAACAATCACAAGTGGGACATACAGGACGATTTTGATTAGATAATAGATATTCGTGAAAAAATTTACAATGTCCAATTTCAAGTCTAGTAAGTAATTTAAAATTTTTATGTGAAATATGAAAGTTGAAAATTTTTTCGTTATCATTTTGAGGGTAGAGTAAATTGTACCTTTTGACTTGTTCAATATAAGATGTTTAGTAATTTTCACTGAAGTTTCACCGCATAGTGTAATGTTCAAAAGTAGATCTTCAACGTTTACTGGAGTTTTAATAACAAATTTACCGTTTCTAGTTCTTGAGATTTCAATTCTTATGTCGATTCTTGAAAAGAACTTAAAAATCGACATGGGGTTCAGTTTTTTGTCATTTGTTACTTCGAGTTGGAGAAAAGAAAATGGCTCGACCAAGCCGAGACCATCGAGGACACACATCTTGATTTCTTCTTGGTAATTAAGTGAAAATTGCTAGGGAAAATAGTAAAAGAATAAAAAAAGATATGTATGTTTTAATGAACACATCGGCGTCTGAACAGTGAATGAATGAATTTTTAATTTTTAATAAAATATTTATTTTAAAATTTATGATATTTTTTTTTTAAATTGAAGAACCCGAAAATGCAAAATAATTTTGAACTCTATTTGTGTTTATTTTCTTATAATTTAAATTTGTTTTTTTTTCAAGTACAGATTTTCTTCTAATCTGAAATTTAACCTCGTTGAAGAAGGGGGAGGAAGGGGTAAAGATTTGAAAATTTAAGAAAAAAGGTAGTGAAAAAGTAGTGTTTTTTCAAAAAAGAAACCCATTTTGCACCCCGGACTACTGAAGATGCTGTAAAGTGCATCGTTTTCATCATCAAATGCCTATTTTGATGCCTAATTACAACGTCCTTTTCACCATAAGAATTGCAAACGAACGAAAAAACCGCAAATCTGTAATTTTCTCTTGAATCCCCCCCCCCCTCATTCCTACTTCAATTCACCACGACAAAACAAACATTTAAAATTCCGATTCTGTGAAAATATTTTTTCAAGCTATTTCGCTGCAAAAAAGCACGTGGGTTGGAATATCGAAAAGCATTTTACATATCCTCTGCTCCCGCTTCGCCCACGTATCGATTAATACTTAAATCGAATGTGTTTATTTACTTTTCTTTTAAAAGATAAACCGTACAAGGAAAACAGATAGGTGAAGCGTATCATAGTAATATACCGAGGAATAATAAAAATAGGTCAAAGTTGTCAGTCCTCGCGTTAATATTTTACCCTACTAACGTTAAATGGAAACTAGACTATAAATATTTTATCTCAACGTTTAACGCAGCATCCCGAGCGTAACATAAAAAATTTTCCCTCAGCGATACATTTTCCCATAAGTATTAATTCATCGAGAAATGTCTCCGTGTAACCAGTTCGACGTTTTGATTCGTCCGAATGTATAATTCACTTGTCAACGCCCCGTGGATCGGTAATTACGTAATTTGCGAATTTCGCCATTTTTCTTTCCCTTTCACGTGAAGTTTGATCCAATTATTCGACTAATTCCGCAAAACACCCTTTTTCCGAAGAACAGAAAATACCAGCGGGATACGTGAATTCTTGCGACGAAGTTGTACGTTCCTCGGAACTCGGAATTATTCCGCAATAAATCAACTTTTATCCGATAAGTCTTTCGCGTCGGTGAAATAACGAGCTTCAGGTATTCAAATGCGTACGTGAAAATTCGCGTCGTAAATTCGAAAATAATGATAAAACTTGCTTCGACGTGGAGTTCTGTACGAAGTGAAAAATTTTCAAATGACCAAGCTTTTAACGGCGATGTTTTGTTGTTTTTGGAAACTTGTAGTACCTGGGCCCTGAGGTCGGCTTGGGGTGACTTCGGAATATCATTGTGGATGATTTAGTCGAATCGGCTATTTTATGTTTGCGGTGTTGAAATAGTACGAAATTAGGAAATGAGCGTGGGGGATGGAAAAATCCTGGAATCGAAAGGCGTTATCAGATTTGGGTCAAAATGGTGAAATTTTGATAAAGTTGATTATTTTTTTAATGAAAAAAAAGCAAAATTTAAATTGATTAAAAAAACTAAATGTTTTTGGATTCTCCAAAAAAAAAATATGGATTGTCTGATGTTGTAAATCTCGCTTTTTGCAACAAGGAGTGAGTTAGGAGGGAAAATCCCCTCTCCCCTTCTCTTGTATCCGCCGCTGATTTATTCTAACAAATTTCATGCTTCCGCTGTAACCTATTAATACTGAAAAATTGCTTTTTGCAATTCTACCGGAGAAAAATATAACCGAAGGTGTTCATGTCCACGTGTACAAACGTGGTTTTTTTCACCTTGCTGGATCCCCCAGCAAAAAGTTCAACTTCGATGGGATTTTTGACGCTAATGAGCCTCCGAGTTCCTCGAGTTTTTCTATTTCCTTCAACGCCTCGTGCTCGTTACCTCGACAAGCGTGAAAAAACTTGAAAGCTGCATAATGCGCTCCATCTTTCGCCAAGTTTCGCGAACTCGGTGAAACTCCGCTGTGTTGATACGATAATCTAAATCCTTTTTGAAATTTTTCACGCTTCAGGAGCCTATAGAACATTTTGCATACTTCGATATTTGCACATTTCACCTCGACTTCGGATAGCCGAAATCGTCCAAAGTAGCGAACTTTGGAATTTACTCTTCGAGTATGACGACTCGAGGATATATCGCGTTAAAATTCACGCCTTTCTGTTTTCCTACGAATAATAATTTTTCGCTCATAATTTCCTGTATTTCTTTCTCGCCAACTTTTCGTTTCTTTTTGGGCGTTTGAAAAGTGTTTTGATAACGATTTCACAAAGTGCATATATGACGGCGTTAAAGTTCAGTCATGTTGAAACGTTAACCTAAATGTTCAGTTGATTGAAAACATCGTCGGGTTCGCGAGAGAACATCGTGTAAAATTCAATTTACGCTGCGCTATTTTAAAAACATAATTTTTTCGTAGACTTATCCCTTGGTGTGTTTTTTCCCGATGCGGAGGCGTCGAGATGCCGAATATTTCGCAAGCTGCATTTACTCGATTCGATTTGGCGAGATTTTCGATAACGTTTCGTCTTCAGGAGCGAATGAGAAGTCATGCGGAAGGCGAAATGACCTGCGAAAGTTTAAATTTTTTGCTCGAAAATAAGGTGTATTGATTTCAAGGTTGACTCTTTAAATTTTTTAAAAGATTTTTTTGTTATCAATCTTTCCATGATTCATTTTTTCACCATTGAAATCCACGTAATTGAATGTCACTCTTCTGTCGATCGAAAAGGTCGCCTTTTTGTGCGAGCACTGAAATTATTTTTCGGAATTTTACATAGTATGTTCCTTGGGACTTCCTCTTCAATAAAATGTGTGTTGTGAAATCATCAGGTATGCAAAATTTTTGTGTTTGGTCTCCAGGACTAAAAAAGGCGACAAGTATCCTGCAAAGATGAGAAATATGGGCAACTCTCTTCTTCGATCCCCGTTTGCTTTCCACTTTCGTAGCTCGTGGAGTGATTAAATTGAGGTTACCCCCCGCAGAACGTATTCTTTGGCAAGTCGTCTCCAGCGGAGACATCTTGGCTAAATTTGGCTCGCAGAACCTACCCTCTGAGCCTCAACCTAACAGAACAATTAACTCTATTGGTCTTCCAACGCGAAAAAAATCGACGCAACATGCGAATACGGAACGAAATTAAAAGCAATCGACGTCTAAGGGTATTAACCCAAGAAAAATTAAAACTTCGGCAAGAACACGCGATAAAACCATAGACGTCGTATCGCTGATCCTCGGGTAATCCGGCAAAATCTAGCGAAACGCGCATTAATACCTAAAAGCAACTTCCAACTCGAATCCTCGGCCTTATAGCTGCGTAAATTTATACGAAAAGATTTCGCGAATTAACGTGCGTATTTACGAGAGTACTTTTCTCATTCGTTGCAGACGTATTATTTCGTAGCCGCGAATAAAATGGTACATGAGATTTCCCCCTCGCTCCGCTAGTCCACCACATGCTAGTATTTTTATTGAGATTCAGATTACAATAGTAATTATTGCGCGTGTATGCGGTATTATTACAAGGCGACATGGTGACGATGAGGTGAGAGGGGATTAGGATATGAGGTATGGAGTATACGTGAAAGGGTGTATCGCGGGGGTTCGTGAACGTTCGCGGCGCTCTAATGATAATAATGAAATCTCCCCTGAGCATGTCGGATGTACGGAATATTAAATCCCTTTCAAATTAACAGCCTCGTGAAAACGTACGAAATGTTTACACCGACTAAACGGTTACAAGAAGTCTCGCCGTTGAGTTTCTTTCGGAGAACATCTCGTAAAAAGTTAATGTAACCTTTAATTTATTTCATGTAGAGTTTAATTGGAAAGCTGCCGGAGAAGTGTGTTGAAATTTTATCCAGATAAAAAGTTAATTCTTGCAGGGCCGGTGTTTTCCGAAAGTTAACGAGCTTTATTACATCGAAGGTATTTACTTGAGGTGGGTTTTAAATGCGATATTTTGGATGCGTTGTGATATCGGTGCTGAATTAATTGACGTAGGTTGCGTTTTGTGGGTAATTGTTTCAAGAAATTGGAGAAGTCGATATCATCAGTTTTTAAGTAAGTACCGAGGTATCAGCTCCATGAGGTAGTATATGGGTAATTTTGGAATAGCCTCAGTGCAGATGTTGTGACTGTCCGGGGAGCGACCCTGGCTTTTTAGCCAATGGTCCAGTAGACGTACTGCCATTGGCTGCTGTCATTTGCTTTGAGGTTACTCGGTGCAAAATCAGTGGTTGGCATAAAACCACTGCCAATGGCTCGAGGACGACAAGTCACGTTCACCGATTCCTCGATTTTTGTCTGCTCCTAAAAATTGTGTGAGTACTTCTTATCACTTGGAAAAACAAGAGCGCTCATTTCAGCTGCATCCGTCGAAACTTCAAAATCGGAGTTGAAAAATCACACCAGAAACGTTTAAATCGAAGTGGACTTATCAAACTTAAAATTAGAAAGTTGATGCATCAAACCTGAAAATCGAGATCGGAATGGCTCCAAAAACATCGAAATCAAAATATCGATCTTCCAGCGTCGAAGTTGAAATGTCAACCTCAAAACATCGAAATTGAAATATCGATAACAAGACATCAAAATTGAAATATCGATCTCAAAACATCGAAATATCAAATTTGAGGCACCGACCTCAAAAGATCAAAATCGAAATATCGATTCCAAAACATCAAAATCAAAATATCGATCTCAAAACATCAAAATATCAAGTTGAGGTACCGACATCAAAAGATCAAAATTGAAATATCGATATCAAAACATCAAAATCAAAATATCGATCTCAAAACATCAAAATCAAAATATCGATCTCAAAACATCAAAATATCAAGTTGAGGTACTGACATCAAAAGATCAAAATTGAAATATCGATATCAAAACATCAAAATCGAAATATCGAATTCAAAACATGTAAATCAAAATATCGATCTCAAAGCATTGAAACTGAAATATTGATAACAAGAAAACATCAAAATTGAAATATCAATCTCAAAACATCGAAATATCAAATTTGAGGCACCGACCTCAAAAGATCAAAATCGAAATATCGATTCCAAAACATCAAAATCAAAATATCGATCTCAAAACATCAAAATATCAAGTTGAGGTACCGACCTCAAAAGATCAAAATCGAAATATCGATTCCAAAACATCAAAATCAAAATATCGATCTCTAAACATCAAAATATCAAGTTGAAGTACTGACATCAAAAGATCAAAATTGAAATATCGATATCAAAACATTAAAATCGAAATATCGAATTCAAAACATGTAAATCAAAATATCGATCTCAAAGCATTGAAACTGAAATATTGATAACAAGAAAACATCAAAATTGAAATATCAATCTCAAAACATCGAAATATCAAATTTGAGGCACCGACCTCAAAAGATCAAAATCGAAATATCGATTCCAAAACATCAAAATCAAAATATCGATCTCTAAACATCAAAATATCAAGTTGAAGTACTGACATCAAAAGATCAAAATTGAAATATCGATATCAAAACATTAAAATCGAAATATCGAATTCAAAACATGTAAATCAAAATATCGATCTCAAAGCATTGAAACTGAAATATTGATAACAAGAAAACATCAAAATTGAAATATCAATCTCAAAACATCGAAATATCAAATTTGAGGCACCGACCTCAAAAGATCAAAATCGAAATATCGATTCCAAAACATCAAAATCAAAATATCGATCTCAAAACATCAAAATATCAAGTTGAGGTACCGACCTCAAAAGATCAAAATTGAAATATCGATATCAAAACATCAAAATCGAAATATCGAATTCAAAGCATCTAAATCAAAATATCGATCTCAAAGCATTGAAACTGAAATATCGATAACAAGAATACATCAAAATTGAAATATCGATCTCAAAACATCGAAATCAAAATATTGATCTCGAAGCATTGAAACTGAAATATCGATAACAAGACATCAAAATTGAAATATCGATCTCAAAACATCGAAATATCAAATTTGAGGTACCGACCTCAAAAGATGGAAATCGAAATATCGATTCCAAAACATCGAAACGGAAATTTCGATATCAAGATATTAAAATTGAATTATTGATTTCAAAACATCAAAATATCGAAGTTGAGGTACCGACCTCAAAGATCGAAATCGAAATATCGATATCAAAACATCGAAGATGGAATATCGATCTCTAAACGTCAAAATCGAAATCTTGTAATTTTTGATATCGATATTTCAATTTTGATCTTTTGAGGTCGGTACCTCAACTTCGATATTTTGATGTTTTGAGATTCATATTTCGATTTTGATGTCTTGACCTCAATACTTTAATTTTGATGTTTCGAGGTTGATATTTCAATGTCGACTTTTTGAGATCGATGCACTTATTTGCATTTCTGTTGTCATTTTCATTAAAATTACTTTCTGTGGCATTGTTTTTGATCGATTTTTTTGAAAATTGTAACGTTTCGAAATGAAGCCAACTATTTTTTTTTTAATCTCCCAGAACCAGATCTTGGATAGTTTTTTTTTTCCATTCTCCAATGAAATTGTCAAGTAAATTTTTCCATTTTCTTTGTAATATTATGCCTACAAATTAACACTTGAATAAAAATTATTGCCCCTCGATTCATTGAAATCTCTACTTCTCCCAAATGAAATACATACACTTTGAAGAACATTAAATCCTTATCACACATTCAGCATTTCCTCAAATTTCATACCCTCGTGTACGTTAGAAAAAAGAAAATACCCGATTTCGCGAAGGTAACGCGAAGATCGTGGAAATCTCATATTTCCGTAGGTTTTTCTCTACAGCGAATTTACGGCTACATCAACGTTACGCATTTCTAATGCTTTTTAATGAATAATTACACGCCGTCGTTTATTCGTTGTTCGACCATAATGAACGATCCTACGCTCATATTTTCTTGTGTGTTTGCATTGTTAGCGCAAAAGTGTGCTAGGAGGCTGAGGCCGAAATGATATATGTGTGGAAAAACGGTACAGCACGCCGGAAATACTAACATCTCGACGGTTTTTTTCGTTCACGTTGGCGAGCTCGGCACGCCGAGGCTCAAACTGGCGGCTTTTTCTTGCGGCCGTAGCATAAATCTTGGCGCTTTTATCCTTTTCAATATCTACGCCCTCTTTTTGCCGGGCCGCAAATCACCGTTTAAAAGCGAAACCTTACTTTTTACCTAACGAATATAATTTATCGTCGGTGTTCGATAATTATTACATATCGATTTTCTTAACGGGTATTAAAAGAGGACTTCCTTTTAGGACTTTCTCAGGGCGTTTTCCTTTTTTTCTCGTAGATGAGTAACGATGCCCCGAAATGAGGAGGTTTTCGGTCGACGATAGTAAATTTAACGCGTGAGTTATTCGTGAAGATTTTTAAATACGATATTAAATCTCATTTTAGTATTTCGGTTAATTTTCGGTGGCGGAAATTTAATAACGCGTCGACGCGCCGATTATCTTCGAGGGAGGTAGTGAAATCGAGTGGATCGTAGCATTTCGTAGGGTGGCTTTTTATACGGTGCACGTTTCACGATGACCTTGGCCTTTTTGTTTGAGCAAGAAAAATGAATAAAAGATGGGGAAACGATATGAGAAAAATGTTATATTTTCATACAAGATGAGGGCAATGAAAGGACGTGCTTTTTGCGAATTCGTAATTTATATTGTTTTGTCGTTTCGGAGGAACTTTTAAATTGATTAAGTGATTAAACGGTTCAATTCCTCGTCACGCTCACGTATTTTATTCCTCATCACGTCACGTTTATGGAATTGTCATGTTACGCGAGCTTCTCAGCCGTCATATTTTCTGTCGATTTTTATCCCATGAAACAGCTCAAGTTCTCATCATGTTAATGGAGCTTTTGCATTTTGCGAGCTTTTCATTTTGTCAACTTGTAGAACATAAAAGTTGAATTGTTTTATGGTCTATTAAAGGTTGCAAATTGCAAAAGCTCTGTTCACGTGACGTGACGAAGACTGAAATACGTGAACGTGATATGACGAGAAATTGAATTGTTTCGTGTTGTAAAAGTGAACAGAATGGAATTACCTCGAAAATTTATAAAAATGATTCGCGATCTTTGGAACCATGGAAATGCAAATTTGGCAATTTTGATTTATGTTCTAGTCACCGAGGGTATTTTACAAATTGTTAAATATCTATTTACCGGTTTTGTTTTCAGCGGGGAGCTCATTTATCACGTGCTTGTATTATTTTTTCATTTCGGATGGTATAGGAGATATCCTTTTTAACGTATTTATGGGTAAGTTTTACGCAGCGCAGGAGAAAAACGCCTTATCACGAAGTCAAGCCGATCAAATTTGTTGTTTATTTATGGGCTTGCGATTTCAATTCATATACGATGGTAATTTATGAAAGGCGCGAGTATTAACGGGGCGTGTATCGTAACGGGCGTTTGAATTTATCGTGAAATTTATACGTAGTGAAAGTTGAACGCGTCTGAGAAGGAAAAATGCCAAAGTGGAATCACCCTCGTCATTTTTCCTTCGGTTGTCGACGTGTGGGAGGTTAGATGGAAATTTATCGGCAAAGGGAACATCGTCGGGGCGACCTCTTAGGTGTATCGTGTTTCACGCCGAGAAACGCAGTAAATCAGCGAGTCTTGGGGCGAAACCAATGGGCGGATTGGTGATGGAGGGCACGAATGTGAAATTATTCGCGAGGCTTTTGCACTTTAGGATTTTATGCTTGGTCTAAGCATCAAAATTTACTCTGAGATCGATTAAATTGAAAGGGAGGAAATTTACGTCACGTGATCATCGTTCAGAGACCATTTCAACCCATATTTACGAATATGACTGATCTTATCACTCATCTCGCTTTTAACTTCGGTGTCAGGTACGCGATGAAATGTACAAATTGGCTGTTAATTTTAACGACCGTTGTAAAATATTTACGCGAGGAGAGAATTTCGCGTTTACAAGATAATAAAACACGATAACGTCGTCGAGTACGCTTCGCTTTCGACATCAATTGGCTGAGACATTTACGTCGAAATGAAACGTTACGTATAGACGGATTTTATTTCATTACGCGGTCCCATCCACGCGCTTCATCGCGAGTCAAGATGGCGGTAAATGGCGATAATACAATTTAAAATAGAATCAAACTCGAAAACGCGCTTTCCGTCATTTGAGACGAATTCGAAAGCGACGATTTCGAGGGATGATGTCGGTGATAATTACCCAAGTCCGGTTCATTTGTCGGGAAATCTCGTTAAAGACCTGATTTTTTCCAGTGGTGAAACAGAGCTTGAAATTTCACGTGCGTGAAAACGCAAACGGCGGATTTGATATTGAACGAAGGCCGTTTTCGGCGGAATTTTCCGTAAAAGATGGTTTTTCGAAGGTGGCGCGAAGAAAAACACGACGTTTGTATCGATTGTAAACCGAATGAGCTGCGAATCGGGGCGAATGTCGGAAAGTTTTACAATTAAAATTCACCGTCGTGCGGTGAAATGCTAATGCGCCAATTTCGCGAGACGTAGATTACCGCGGTTTCGGGTTCGCTTGAAATAGCGACGTAATACGGAGAAAGTTTTTATTCGGTGGGGAATGGCGGAATGTGTATGACGAGTTTTTGACAAATTACGACGAAGGGGAGAAATTTTGAGATTTTTTGACGTGCGTGTAGTCTTGCAGTTTTGCAGATTGGTGGGGAGGGGGGTAACAACGGATTTATGGACATTTTCAGAGCATAAATTGTCCTTATGCGATATTCCCATAGCCTTTGAAATCTGATTTAGCATGCCCTACCCGTATCACCAGGATACGTTTTGACCATTTACTTCACGTGACTTGTTTAGCCGAAAGAGCTTGTTCGTATCAGGGTCTCAATCTCCCAAAGGTGTCTGTCGTGAAAGGTGACAAGCGTCTGGAATACCCATACAAATAAATTGATCTACCGGTACACAAATTGGCAGGTGTTGGACGTCGAAGAAAATTGAATCTAAGGAAGTTCAGAACGAGGAGGAAAATGGAAATTGATTGAATGAAGTAGTTCTGAACGCTTTTTAGAGACTCCTCCTCCAAGCATCGGATAGAGTTATAACGTACCTAATAATGAGGTAGATTGTATGGGGAAAGTAGTGTTAGTTTGAGAATGCACAATTCTAGCTCTTTAAAAAAGAACCTAGAGTTTCTCCTTAGTTGAACTCCAATGGAACCTGAGTTCATAGTGTAACTATACCATGAATAATTAAATCATTGTGATCAATCACATTACATGTTGGTATCGTAGAAGTGTCATGAAATCGCGTTACAAAACGTGTCATTGTCATGAACATACATGATGCCATGGAGTGATGACGCGTCATGATGGTAAGTCGCAGTGACTCGTTATGATAACGTGTCATAGTGACATGTCACAAACATGAGTGACATGTGGTCGTGTCATGACAGCAAGTGATGATGACGTGTCATGATGATACGTTGTAGTGTTGTCATGATAACTGCATGACGACATCTTTAACATATTCATGTCATCTTAACATGTTATTACATGTCATGATGACACTTTTTTGTCATGGCAAGGTGGCATGTTGTAAGTGCCATGTGATCACGTCATGGTAACAATGACATATTGTGATGACATGTCGTAGTAATGTCATGATAGCACTTCAGTATCATGGTGACAAGTCGTGATCACGTGTTGGGACATGTTATGATGACAACTCGTGATATAATGCGTCACTGTGATATGTTATAGTGTTATCATGACATGCATTATGGCATGTCATGATGACACTTTATTGTCATGGCAACGTGGCATGGTCGTGAGTGACATGTGATAACGTCGAGGTGACACTGACATGTCATATTAATGTCATGGTAGCCCGTCAGTATCATGGTGACAAGTCATGATCATGTGTTGGGACATGTTATGATGACAACTCGTGATATAATACGTCACGGTGATACGTCATAGTGCTGTCATGATAACTTTTCATTGTCATGGTAACAATGACATGTTGTGATGACATGTCATAGTAATGTCATGATAGCACTTCAGTACCGTGGTGACAAGACATGATCATATGTTGGGACATGTTACGATGACAACTCGTGATATAATACGTCATGATGACATGCATGGTGACATGTCATGATGGCATGTGATTAGGACACGTGAGAAGCGACATGAAAACGTTTTTTCGGTTTTTTGAATTTTTCTCGTCATTCGTGGATTTTATCTGAAAAATAATCTAGTCAAAAATTGTAGCTGAGTGAATTATCTTCAAACACGGTCCATATAATTTTCTCCTACCTAACTTCATTCTCGAGATATTGTGGTTTGAAAATTCAAGGAAATCGGCTCGACTTGATATGCCCACTCGCACCGCGTATTGATCCGTTGAAATTCTTTTTCTTCATTTCGCGAGTGAATATTTTCAAACAATGCAACGTGGGTCGATTTTTCAACACTTCACCGACGTATTTCTGTCCATTTGAATTCCTTTTTTCGAAGTATCCTTTTTTTACCAAGTTCATTACTACGTACGCGTCGTAACAAGAATCAGAAAAACTTTTCATTTTCCATTCACCGTAGATCATACGAGTGCAATATTACACCCGACATACACGTACACGGTACGTTAAACGCGATTTATTATTTTATAGGCGTCGCGCACTTATTTTTATCTATTTCGCGGAAATTTATATCTGCGGAAAAATGCCGAGTTTTATGTACGATGCAATAAATCGCGGGGGTTCGCGAGCTAACTTGTACTCGCGCCACGCGTCGAGGTCCGGTGTTAAATCTCGACGGTAATAACGGAAATATAATGTATCTCGATTATCATTCGCGATGGCAGATTTGTGGTCCAAGTGGAAAACGTATAATTTCGTTAGCGTTAATTTGGCCACGTTCTAGGTGTCCTGTGATTTGTTTTCAATTTTTCCTTTTACGAGCTCGTCGAAGGTAATTTATTGCTGGGTGGGAGCGATTGGGGAAATGAGGGCACCAAGGTGTTCCGCTGGTGAAATCGATCGTCTTGTCCTTGAAAAATGGCGCTTAAAAGAAAATCAAATTGATTTTATTATAAATTCGTTCGCAGTATCGTCGCCTAAAATCTGGAAAAAAAAAATGTTCCAAGTATTGTCTTTAAATTTTTTCGTCATTATTAAAATTCACCCTCGTTAAATTCGTTCAACAGGCCATCGACGCGGAATATCGGATGCTCTGCAGATACTATAACACACGGATATGAATATCCAACGAAATAATAAATTTGCCTTCGAAATTACCATATATTCGCTCGTCTGACGAAGGCTGTCGAATTTCATATACTTGGGCGCTGGTGGCGGCGGGAAAATTAAACAAAGTCGAGTATACTCCAGCCGAAATGGAAATACATGTGTTCGAGAGGGGTACCGAGGGAGGGCTACGTTTCGAAAATTGTGCACGTTATGCGAATACTTGAATGAGCTTGTGTTTGGCAAACTGCTAATGGAACATGATGCAACTCAGTTGGGAATCGTTTCGCGAGACTTCCGATATACGTAAAAACATTCAGAGTTGCATGGATTCTTGCTTCAGTGTATTTATGCAGATTCCAGGCAAGCTATCTAAATACCGCAATTCCAACTCGGCGCCGAATACAGAAAAATTAACTCGTGGTGCGTTGGCGTAAGACTTGTAGTTTTTTGCCGTCGCACACAAACGAGGAATTAATTTCGTAAACTTTTCCGTTCGTCCGGAAACATTTGGAAAAAGTAAGGTTTTTAAAACAAGAGTACGCCTCGGCCATAAATCATGGCTGATGCGGTGGAGGGTTTTGACGCGAGAGGTTGAGGGTTTTTTTCTTGCATCTTTTCGAGTGACGTGAAGCATGCGTTGTTCTTGTAAAAGCGAAATTTTCAACCTTTCACCTGCGAGACGAGTTAATAAATTATTTCGAAGAACATTTATCACGTTTATCGGTAACTTTTCGTATTTAACAATCAAACGTGAACAGACGTCATGTCCAAATTATATCCAAATTAAAGGGACGCGTTATATAATTTAAAACCTCTTTCGACGAATTTGGTGATAATGTGTAATCTTGTTTTATCTCGTAACTCGCGCAATACATAAATTATATCTCAAGTTAGAAACTACCAAAACCCCCAAAACCCGAGCAAATTATCGTATTTTCGAACAATCATCGTTGGAAATTCTTGATTAAATTTCTTCGATTTCGATTTGCCAAATATCGAGATTGATAAAGGAAAAAATTCGCGTTTAAATTCGCAACGACATTAATTTCAATTTTTGTCGAAATGCTGAAAAGCGAATTTCAGATTAAAAGATGGCATTTTCAACGAAATGGTCTTTCATAAAAACAGCTGACATCGAAAGAAGACATTTTCGCGTCGATACTATAATGAAATATTCCTCGATCCATTTCCGTCGCCGCAATACCTTGTAATTTTCACGCATCGTGGTTTTTTTGTACAGAGTTGTTTTTTTTTTATCGCGCGTAATTATGGAAATGTTTTTAATTAAAACCATCTCCCATTCGTACACCCTTCTCAATGGAGAATTCAACGGTGCCGTTTTAATTTCCAAAATACGAGATAATGGCGATTGAATGGGTAACCCCCGTGGAGCAACGCCGCCAAAGGGATATTTACACAATGCTCGTTCCTATACTATAATCACGTAGTAATTTGTCGATAAAGGCGAAATTGCGAAATTTTTATGTGCAATCTGTGTGCTTCGGCGCCAAATGAAAAAGCGCTTTTTGATAATTTCCTAGGCCGAGGGCGAATTTAATGAGATGCGTTGGTCGATATTTGATGAAAGTTGAGCATTGATGGCGAAATGATTCGGATATCGGAAATATCTTCGTTTTCCAATGATGTAGATATAGGTTTAGATATGTTGTCATTAATGACGTAACACTTTTTACCACTTTGAATGCCTTTCTTTTAGGATTTATTAGAAAAGGTGTCATGATTTTTCAGTCTTGCTACTCCGATTTTACCGAATGAAATGGAACACGAATTCAAAAATTCAATATCTTCATCGTAGATTAATTATCAAGTACTAAAAATTATAAAAAATAAGTCAAAAAAAATAAAAATATCGATTACGAATTTAAAAATGACCAAATCCTTGAAAC
This sequence comes from Maconellicoccus hirsutus, assembly GCA_003261595.1. Classification (NCBI taxonomy): domain Eukaryota; kingdom Metazoa; phylum Arthropoda; class Insecta; order Hemiptera; family Pseudococcidae; genus Maconellicoccus; species Maconellicoccus hirsutus. The sequence goes on from QBDW01002129.1 coordinate 15,330, forward strand.
ATTGGCTAAGATTTAAGGCTTCCTATACAACTCACCTTCCAACACCAAAGATTGTAATTGGTCCAATAAATTGGAGAACTCTGTAGGTGGGTCAAACTCACTACCCCCAAACCCAGATGCCCCATTTGTTCTTTCAGTGCTACCTCGAATAAAATGGAACACGAATTC